>CAMPDV010001114.1:0-142379 GCA_946699065.1 Loxodes magnus
TTCGCAAGTTCTTTCATATCTTACTCAAGTTTGTTTTCGCTTTAGATATCCACTCCAAAGATAAACTTTATCTTAGTTTAGTCAATATCCTTTTCTATAAAACTACTCTAGATAAATTTGCTAGCCTCTTTCATGTTTCAGGCATATTCAATTATTTTGTTATTTTCACTTTTATAAATTCTTGCTGAATTTTTTATTTTGTCGATTTATATATTTGGGAATAAAGCCTATAGCTCAGTCATTGGTATTGCTTTTTATCTTTTAAAGACAAAATAAATATTTCCTTCTTCTTTCTTATTTATTTCCTCCAAAAGCACTGGAAGTTTTTTGTTATCACTATTTTTATCATGCATATGTTTGTAGATCAAGCTATAGTCAACAATTCCTACAGATTAATTTCGCAACACTTAAGTTTCAACTTCCATTTCTGAAAATATAATTAAGCTTTTATATCTCTTAATAAATAGATTGAAATTATAAGCTTTTAAAATAATATTTTAGACTAACCTAATTTAATATTAAGCTTTATTTATACTTTTAGTAGCTATACAGTTTGTCTATCATCCTACCTAAAATTATTCTATTTCGGAAGCTTTCTTGCTTAAGCTAGTTTACTAAAATTTTACCTGATTTTTCTTTTTATCTGCATAAATTTTTGTTAAATAAGGCAAATAAAAAGAAATTTAGAAAAGAGAAATAAAATAGTGCTTAGATTCTTAAAGTTATTTAAAATGTTTATAAAAGCAATGAATAATAATCTTAGGATTAGCAAAGCCAATGCTCAAGTAAATACATCATTGTAGTTATTAAATAAATTAATACAACCAAGTTTAAATGATTTGCGAATAAATAAACAAGCCTAGTTAATTAAAAAGGATTTTAGAATCTAGCAAATTAAAAAGTTATATTGATATTATTTTATAAAAGGAAATAAGGCTATTAAAAAGTTTATTTTATAATTCAAGTTTTTTATTCAGTTTTATCAAAAGTTAAAGCCTAACTAACTTTAGAGTTCATTAATATAGACATTTTAATTTTTTCTACATGCTTAAAGTTTATAACTTAAATAATCACTCTTTTTATTTATGTATTGAAATTGTGGTTTGAAAGAAAATATAATTCGAATAAAATTGTAAGCAAAAGCTTTTGTGATAATTTATTCGAAGCATAAAAATAATTAAAACTGATTCTATCAATCTTGATATACTTTAAGAACTTAAATTATCTTAAATCGCTCAAATTCTGAGCCTTTTTTTCCTAAGGATAATTAATTTAAGGTTTAATATTTTAGTTTTCTTATATATACAATTTCATTAATTTACTAGTAATTTCTCTTAAATTTGCTTGATTAATTTATCTAAGTAAAAATTTAAAAGAATGTAAAATCTAGGATTAAATAATAAAAATTTGATGTTTACATTTTATTGGTCTTAATATAATGAAGAATGAATAAAATATGAACGCAATTGTAATTATAAATTCTAGTGGAACTTTTAAAGAAATTTAAGATAAATTGAAATAAAAGATCAAGGTAAAAGTGATTAAGAATTAACTATTTATATAAGCTTTTTAAAAACTTTGAAATCATTTTTGTTTAAAGATGTATATCTCTAATTCATTTCTTAGAGGATATATCCCAAAATAGTAAACTGATTATTTATATAAATTTGTGCTTAGCTAAATAATAAAATAGTTATTCGTTAATTTTTTAATTTTGATGCTATATAAATAGTAAGAGTTTTATCTTTGATTCTAGTTTATTTTTATAATTTTTTAATTTTAAGCATTATAAATACCTTTACTCAGAGTTTTCATACAATAATGAGATAAAAAGAAAATAAATAGCTATAATTATCATAAATAAATCTTAGGAACTAAAATATATTACTAAACTATTTCATTTCGTATATACATTAATTTAAAACTTATTAAACTAAAAGCTTTCATTGGAATAAATTTTATTTAGCTTCTCTTTTTAATTTTTTTATTTAGGAGGAATTAAATTATTAATAACTTTTTCATTACTCTACTCCTACTTTTTATTTGAAGACTATTTTAAAATTTAAAAAGCTTATTTATTACAATTCATCGATGTGAATTGAAATATATTATAAAAATTAGTGTTTTAGGATGACTGAAATAGAGAAAACTTGATTGAATCCAAAAGTTAATTTATAGTTATGCTAACTCTCCTATTATTTAGGATAAAGCTTTATTAAAATTTCGTAATTTAGAAATTTTAAAAGGTAATCTCTTTATTATATCCTTTCTTTATTTTAGAAACATATATAGTTGATTTGTTTATTTTATAGTATTTCCTAATTTAAGACAAAATTAATTAAAAAATTCATATAATTTAATTTTTCCAGGTATTTTTTAGATTTTATCTATATAAATATATGGACTTCAATGAATTCCAATGTAAGATGAAGACTGTTAGTTCTGTTTCTATTAATTTTGCTTGCTGTAAAAAGCTAAGATAAGACTTTCTATTGGCTTTATATTGTTAAAATTTCTATGCTTATTTAATATATGATTATCTTAGAAAATACCAAGTCTTAGTCTATTATTTAAACAACTGTATCATTTAGCAAAAGAAGATTAAAAATTATTAAAGCAATAATAGACTTAGCTTTAACAAGAAAGGCTTTAAATGCTAAATTATTAATTATTACTATTTAAAATAAATTTAATATCTAACTAACTATTTTTAACTCACGATAAATATACGATAATTATTTTCATCAGTATTCACTAAACTTTTATTTGCACTAACATTTTGACTATTTTTTAAAATTCCTTATTATTTTCTTAGTATTCTTATGTTAAATTCATAACTTTTTTAAATAAGTTTTAAACTAAAGTTAGATAGAAAATGGTTAAAGATATCTATTTTCTATTATTAAGATTTTATATTATTATTTTATAATTAATTAGGCTTCTTAATTTAAACTTAATTAGAGAGTAAACAATTCACTTATACCTTTTTATATTTAAGCCTTTAGTTATCTTTTCTTTGTCGATTTTGTAATTTTTCTTTAGATTAATTATAAGATATTCTGACTCTTAATAGTTTTGAATAAAATTATATTGAAAAATTAATTAGATAAAGCTTTAAGTTTATAAATTTGAAACTAGTAGAGGATTTTATTATTAACTTACAGTCATGCTGATGAACTAAAAAGTTTACATCTAGTTAAGTTTTATTTTCTTATATTATTACTAAATAATTTCTATAATTATGCTTAAAGTTATTTTTATAAATATTGATTCTTAAATAGAATAAATTTATTTATTATGCTATTATCATTTATTAGCTTACTTAAATTATACCTCTAATTAAATATTCATAGTGTAACTATAAGATTTTATTGCTTTCTAAATCACAATTAAACTATTTTTTATTGTTTGTAAGATTGATACTAAAAAGTAATTTTTTTAATGTTGCTTATATTTGATAAATTAGAAAAAGCTAATTATTAATAATTTTTTAGGAAAAAATAGATATTTTTTACTTATATATCTCAACTTTCAATTATAAATTTGAAAATAATGCTTACACAATTTATATAAAAATGCTTTCTTGCTCATTTCATAATTAATAAATAAATAAATTTGATTATAGAGCGCGTAGCACTCTCGTTGGTGCGCAGCTCTTTAAAAAAATGTTTCATACTGACAAGAATGTTTGTTACTGATAAAATTATCAGATACTGATAAACCTTGTTCAATACTGGTATAATTATTCAGTACTGATAAAAATGTTCAATACTGATATAATTTTAGAATACTCGTAATCTTTAATACTTGCTGGAGGTCCAAGGACATGGCAGGATTGTGTCTCATTGCATCACCAAAGCAGAGGACGACATGTGTCAATTATGGGTACTTAAATTCCCCACCTCTGATGAAGCTCGCAATATTATTTCTTTTTTGTTCCAGAATTAAAAATAGACGAAGCCAAGCCAGTGTCGAAGGTCTAAGAATCTTATGTCTCGAGACCAAACCAAAGCAGAGGAAGACATAAAGTCGATTATGGGTACTTAACTTCCCCAACCTCTGATGAAGATGACCTTGTTGTTCACCTTCGAACAACTATGGCGGTTTTAAAAAATATAATAAAAATATTAATTTATACCATTTTTAAAACTTATTTTCCTTTCTTTAACTTTAAGATTAGGCACTGCTCATATTAAATCTTTAGTTAATATTAATAGTTAATTAAATAAATTAGGTGCTTATTTATGAAGACTAGTTTGTTTGCTTTAGCTTTTTAACAAGCAGTTATAATTTATGGAAGTTTTATTTGCTAATTTTTTTAATCTAAAAGAAAAATTTATTGCCTTTATTATTTTCTTAGATTCATTTCTCTCATAAAAATTAAGATTAAAATCATAAATTTTAAAAAAATAAGGAACTTAATAAAGGATTAAAGGATAATTCTAAAAGATAAAAGTTGATAAA
This sequence comes from Loxodes magnus, assembly GCA_946699065.1. Taxonomy (NCBI): domain Eukaryota; phylum Ciliophora; class Karyorelictea; order Loxodida; family Loxodidae; genus Loxodes; species Loxodes magnus. The sequence goes on from CAMPDV010001114.1 coordinate 4,465, forward strand.
GAAGTATTTAAATAAGCTAAGTTTAGATTGATAAAAGATGATAAACTTAAATTGCTGTTAAGTAATTATAACTTAATAATTAGGTACATTATTAGAACATCTAAGTATAATTATTACCATACATGAAATACAAAATAATTGTATATTTTGTTTGCTTATATAATGAAATGAGTCAAGAAGATGAAGGTCAATAAATCAAATGTGAAGAGATGAGATAGAAAGAGAAGAGAATTTTCAAATAAATTAAATTTATAGTGATTTGAATTTAAAGCTTGAATATAAAATAAAAATAATCTTAGAAAAAAAAGGGAAATAGAATTGTTTATAATCTATTTATGCTAAAAAAAGATTTAGATGTAGGTTAATGCAACTAAATATTAAAGAACATAAAGAGTATTTTTTATGTAATATTAGGAAAGAAATACTTAAACGTAAAAAAATTTAATAAGAGTGAAAATTAACAAACTAAAACTTAATTTTAAATTATAGAAGAAAAAATATTAAAATCTCCTTAAATAATTTTTTATCTTAAGCATGTAATTAATTACATAGTAATTTAAAAAAAAATTGAAGTGAAAAGATTAAATTTGAAGCAAGAAAAATATTTTAGAATGATTAATAGAATATTGCTAAATCAAGTTAAATGTTTATAAATGAAATTAATAGTATAAATTAATAAAATTGCATAAAAATAGCTTTAAACATAGCTAAGAAAATATTAATTTAAAGTAAAATAAAAATATAATATATGAAGATAAAAAATTCTTATAAGTGTAAGTCTAATAATTAATTTTTTATTAAAAGTTTTTCAAAGCGCAAATGCAAAAATTTTTTATATTATGATTACTAAAATCTTGATCATCTTAAAAAAAATAATTTTCTTTGACTTAAAAAATATTATGAATCTCATTTCGTTTTATTAAATAAAATAAATAAAAGAAAAAAAGTAAATCAAACAAAAAAAATAGCTTTTAATCTAAAATCACTTAGATTTTTTTATATAAGATACTTCAAGTGCCAATTAAAATTTTAAGAAAATAAGTTTTATATAAAATACCTTGCTTTATTTCAAAATTTATATAATTACCCTGGTTATTCTTTTTCTAGATTTAATTGTTATATAATAAATTATTTAGCAAGATTTATCTCTAATTTTTATTATTGCTTAATTTCCTTTATAATTTATATCTTTCATACAAATTTAATTATTAATGGGTTTATTTTCAAATCTATATTTGTAAAGCTTTTAATTAAAATATTTTAAATTTCTACTTTTTTATCATATCAAACTTTCTTTTTTATGATTTTTTTCATTTTATAAAATTAAATAAATTCATTTAAGACTTTAACACAAGTAGAAATATTAATATTCATATGTTTATCTTGAATTCCTATATTTTCATTTATTTTCTAATATAATAGCTTAGTTCTTCCTAAATTTCTTAATTCAAAATGACTTTTCTAATAATAACAGAGAGCAGCTATTTACTCAAATACTTATGAAATTGTTTCTTTTTATATATTTATATCCTTTAAATATTACTAAATGAAATGTATAACTATATCCTTTTTACTATTAGAATATTTTATTTTCATAAATTTAAATCCAAATTTAATTCTTTATCCTAGATGAAAATGCAAATAATAAAAGATTACCCTTATAACTATTTTTGTATTCTAAAAATAAACTAGAAAATGCTTAAGAAAATAGTTATAAAGATATATATAAAAACTTAAATAATGAACTTAATTAAAAGCATAAAATAGTTAAATTATAATTATTATTATTTTATCTTAGGATAATAACACCAAAAATAGAGTCTGAAAATGATAATATTTTTGTTTAGTTAATTATAAGACTAAAGCAATTTCTATCCAAAGTTATATCTATTTTGTATTAAAATAAATTTTTTAAAGGATGTAAGCAGGAATAAAAACGATAAATTTAATAGTTTTTTAGATTGTTTTCTTTCTTAAGTTAATATAAAATATAATTTAAAGCTATTCATTAATGAAAAACAGCTTAAAGATAGAGAACTTTAATATTTTACTTTTCTAGCTTTATTATTGTTTTAATTTAAGATGCTTAATTATCTCAGTCTAATATTTTCCTAAATTGATATATATGATAAAATTAAAATAATAAGATGCTTCTATATAAATAAATATTTATTGCAAGTTTAATTTAAATAATTAAAAGATAAACAAAGGAAAATTTGAGACAAGTAGATAAATATCATCCATTTATTTTATTTTCAATTTGCTATGATGATAATCTTAATCTGAGCATTAGACAAGATAAAAAGGAGAATTATTGTATCATTTTTTTATAAATGTTTATATATTTTTTGTCCTTCCAACTAAATGGAAACTTAAAAATTAATAAAGGTTAAATTGCATTTGGAACTTTAAAATTAAAATGATCTAAAATTATCCTTATGCAGGTATAAGAGTAGCGTATTAAATCTACTGAATTAAAAGATGATTCATATGATCTTGCTCTATAATTAATTAAGAAACTAATTATAAAATAATTAGTTAATTAAACTACTTTTATATTTTAAATAGTTCATACAAATACCCTGTTATTTTACTCTAAAAATAGAAAAAATAGCATTTCTTATATAATTATTTATTTATTATATATGTACTTTTTAAAATTAAGTGGAACATCATTTTCCTTCGATAATAATTTCTTATGGTTTCTAGAAAGGCTTCTATACCACCTCTTCCTAAGCCAAAAAGGAAGGGAGGAAGCAGGAAATCACTTCTTGACAGTCGTCTTCTTCACAACGTAAACCTTTTTCTTAATATTAACAACCTGGAATTTAACAAGAGGAACAGAAGAAGGCTCAGAAAAGCAAGCATACTGAAACACCGACTTCACTAGAGAAGCCCAGAAAGCAGGCAAAGTCTGCTTTACACCAAGAGGTGTCGGAATTTAATCCTTCTGGCCAGAGGAGCATGGAAGAGCTCATCCAAGTTGTACTAAACCTCCAGAAAGAAGTCAAGAGACTAAAGAAGGACAACGACAAGCTAATGGAGAATCTGACTCAACAAGAGGAAATCGAGTTAAGACATATGTCCTAAGAAAGGGAATTAAGTGCATTTTGGAACGTATCTCAGAGTCAGAATTGCCAAACCTAAAATAAGCAAAAGAAACAGACGGAGCTGGGCTACAAGCTTGGAAAAATAGAAGAGAAACTGCAACAGCAAATAAAACTAATGAGCAAAGAGTTGATCCAATGCTGATAGAGGTAATTGACAAGAAGAAGAAGGCTAAGCCAATCAAAGTAGTTAAAAAGTGATACTATTTTAATTCAGAGAAACATCTATGAAGAAGATGTGATTTAAATCCTAAATTTTAAGATCAGTATTGGAAAAATAAAGGAAATAGGAAATGTAGCAAAAGAAAAATAGACAATTATAACAAAGAAAAATTAGAGAGAGACTATTTATGAACTAGCTTGGAAATATTTATAGTAAGAAACCTTTGCTGAATGAAAGACATAGTTAGAGACAACAAGAACAAGTGGGTGGGAGAGGAGTAGAGACTTATAAACTTTTTTAATCCCGGAGCAATCTAGGACCGGCATGAAGAGGTGAAAATCCTCAAAAATTACCAAAATTAACTATTTTAATAAAATCATAATTTCTTATTTACTTGTAGTATGATGTAATTAGATAGATCTAATTAAGAGTTTCTATTTTAAGTATACTTATCTTCTTTTAGTTTATTGAAATTTATCATTCATTTAATTAAGATATTTAAGCACTTTTTACATTAAAAATTATTATGAAATATCAGAAGTGTAAAAATACACTTCTTGCAAAAAGGAATTTGATTTATTATCTAATATTCCTCTTGTCTTACCTTCCAATCATACCCAGTGCCAGGAATGAACATTTAATGAATATAAGAACAAAAAATCAAACCAATGCTAGATATACTTCAAAATATCTTTTCGAAACTCTATAAATTTACAAACAAATAAAGAAATTCTAGAATTAATAGAGCAAAAGGAAAAGGATTAAAGCGAACTCTTTGATGAAATCTAAAATTGTAAAGACTATAAAAAAAAGTTTGGCTAGCTTTAAAAAGCTTGATAAAATAGTAATCTTAAACATGTGGAGAATACAAGTTTATTTAATAAAATTTGCTAAATGATAATAATCAAATAAAATGCGAAATCTAATAAGTTATTAATTCTTTAGAAGATAGAATATAAAAACTTACTTAATATACTTAAAATGAAAATTAAATATAAGGATCATAAATATGAGCTTTTAAAGAAAAACTAAAAGTTGAAGATTCCTAGCCAACAATAGGCAAAGAAGTAGCTTCTCCAAAGACAACAACAACTCTAATTTCTTTTTCCATAAAATTTCAAGCTACTTACTTACCTATAGTTTTTCTATCTTTAATAGTAGTATTGAGTAAAGGAAGATAGTAATGCTATTCATTGTTTTTATTCCGTTCTTATCACATCATTTCTTCGATATTTCATACTAAAGCTTATTTGCAGATTCACTTGGATCATAATAAATACCTTTTTATTTCCATTTCCATTTCTTTCTCCTTATTATTTATTTTACCATTTCAGTTCTTGTTGAAGGATCCCAAACATTAGATAAATAAAGAGGCGAATTCTTTGGAGATTCAAGTTCTAAAAGTGGAACCGAGCTGATAAAAGGAAGATTGTAGCCTAAATAAGTATTTGGTATGAGATAGGATGTGTAAACTACTAAAAATGCCTATGGTGTATATGAAATATTCCTATTACTTACTTTTGTTGCATAAAAACTCGAGCTGTTAAAGTAGCGTTTGGTGCAAGACCTCCATAACTAAACGGATTTCCTGCTAAGTTATAGCTATTTGGTAAATTTCTCTTCTCATTTACATACTAAATAGCACAAGGAATCTGTGCTTAATAACTAAAAGCAGACTTAGCAGTTATTTACCAAAGTGGATCTCCTCCAAGTCCTGCCTCATAACTGATACCAATATTTATTTAATTTGAAGGTGGGTTTTCTTATGGTGAAGGCCAAAAGATAGGATGATTTTGGAAATAAATATCTTAAGCTATAGTAGCTACTTTAGTAATGTTATTCTAAGTGTTAATAATTTGATATTTAGGTATTAAATTATTATTATTAAACATATTAACTGAAAATCTTAAGAACTAGTCTAAGATATTTTCCCTACTTTCTCAATTCTTCTCTATAAGTTAAAGAATTTAGTTTAGATACTTCCATAATAAATCTTCAAAACTCTAAGGAATTCATTAAAAAGATGCTAAAGCTGTCAGTCCGTTCTCCATAAGCTTTAAATTACTGTCTTCCTTTGTTACTTCAAAATTATAAAGAATTTAAGAAGCTTCTAGGCCTAAAATTCAAGCGAATCCATTAATTAGTCTAAGTCTCTAAGCTTCAGCTAGAACAAATTAATTAAGGCAGGTTTCTCCATTTAGAATATTGTAGGAATGCCTAAATTCTTCAAAGTTTTAAAAATATACCCTCCTATCTTATTTTACTCTTTGTTAGATCACTAGCCTTTTTCGAGCTTTAGTGTAGAGGAAGGCTAATCGATTCTTTTATTTAATCTACTTTGATTAATTCTTCAACAGAAATCTAAAATCTTTAGTCATATGAGTAAATTTCTCCTACATTCCAAAAATCTCAAAGACGTAGAAACGCAATTAGTTTCTAACTTTCTGATTGATATGAGGGACTATGTAAAAGAAGTTTTAGCTTTTTAGTTCTTGAATAATCTCTTTATCTTCATAGAATGAACAGAAGTAAATTTTCTTAGCTTAAATACTTTTATATAAAGAGGGATAGGGTTTAATTAAAGGAAATATCTACTACTATGTTTATTCTCATTAGCTTTATTTTTTCTATGATACTTTCAACAGAGTCTATGTCTTTAAAAGTAAACTTGGATATTTAAAATATAACTCTATAGTTGTGTTCAGTAATTTAACTTTCTATGTATTCCAAAAGATATTTAGGAGTCAATTTGGACTTTGTTATGCCAATGTTAATTTACTACATTCCTTTAGCTTATAATACCAAAGAAAGAGCCGTGAAGATAGTTACTAGTTGCACTCCCATTTTATAATATATAATAAGTACTTAAACCTAAAATAAAGTACAACATTGATTTGTTTAAAAGCTTTCTAAAATTAATGAAAGAACAAATCAAACTCTAATTTCATAAAAATGGAAAAAGAATATCAAAATTAATCATTACACACTTACTATTTCAATCCTAAAATTAGTACCTTAAAGTCCTTAATTAAATTTACCTTCTTATAGTATGCTAGAAATATTAGTTACTTAGTGGAGTAGCTTTTAGTCTAACTAGTTAAGAAAGGATAGAGTTTTTTAGAGGGAAAATAGTTATTATAGATAAAATAAGAGATCAATCTAACATTCTAGGGGTATAATGGTTATTGCTTATATCTATTTCTTTTATACAATATGATATCAAAAATAAATATGTCACTACATCCATAAATAATAGATAAGTATCTTGCATCTATTATAATAGCAAATAATAGGATTAAAGCAACATACAATGAGATTAAAGTCCTTAGGCAACTTATAATCAATTTAATATAGTCAATAAAATCAAGTTAGATTTAGGATGTAAATGAAACTCAGAATGAATCACAATAAATTATAAGTTCAAACTCAAATTATTAGACTAATGCTTTTTAACTATTTAAATGAGATTATTTTTTTAATTATTTCCTGGTTCATTTACAATTAATAAGCCAAAGCTTAATGAGGAAAGATAAGATTGTTGAAATAAATAAGTGTTAAAGGTATTAGAATACTTAATTTTAAATTACTTAGAAAAGGATGAAATACTCTAAATATCCTATTTTACTTTTGAGTTAACATTAGATAAATAGATTGGATTATATAATAAAGAGTCTTCAATCTTCCAAGTCTAACCCAGATTAAATTATTTTCCATTTTATAGACAATATAATTTTCATGTTTCCTTACTTCTATTTAAGCTTTCTCCAAATATTCTGTTGACTAAAGTTATTAAATATTCGAAAGATTATTTTAAATGTCTGTAATATTAGTTAATATTGCTATAAGTCAATAACTCTTATTTTACCTTCATCAACTCTGAAATTTATATAATTTAGAAGATCTTCAATTTATCCTGTAGCAAGATAATACTCTTTTATAGATCATTAGGCTTATAATTACCTTTAGGATATGATTAACTAAGTTACTTTCTATTAATCCTTTCTGAACTAGTACTTCCACCTTGCTAATTCCTCTAAATATTACAAAATAAAGCAGTCAAAGCTATTTTACTTTAAGTTAAGATCAACATATATTACTTAAATCTTCTAGCAACAGGCTGGAATATTTTAGGTGTATTTTTTCATTTATCCATACTAAAAGATTAAACTATTATAAAATAGAAGAGGAATGTTATATTTATCTAGCAGTAGATCAAATTAAAATGCTATTTTTAAATAAATAAGGCAGTTAATATCACTATCTTACTTTTAATATCCATAGAAGAATATTAATAACGATAACCTAGAAATGGCTGATATCTAGTACATTTATCAGATTGTATCTGATTTACCAAGATAAAAGCTGATTTTAAGTATATTAAAGGAGTTTTTAGGCTAAATAGATAATTTAGATAATTATAAACTAAATAAAGGTGTTATGCTATAGCGAGCTATATAAAAAGCATAATTACCTTTTCATTTAACTTGCTTGCTGTTTTTTAGAGATTATATACTTAGTCCTTAGAGGGCATATAGATAAATATAAGTAGTAGTAAATGAAAATGAATATAGTAATGATATAGGAATATAGATATTTTTAATATTGTTTCTTCTTTATTTCTACTTATAAGAAGGATTAGAGTGTAATCTTCATATAGAACTACTATTTGTTTAACATAAATTTAAAATTCTATAATTGATTATATTATAATAAAGAGTTACAAACCTAATTACTCTTTATAAATCTATTTTTCTAGGTTAGTAGACTTCTTGAATGTTGTAGAGGTAAAAATTACGACATTCTTTATGCAGATTAACTATACTTACTCTAATTAACTAAAATTCATATATTACTAAAAATATCTAGATCAGTCAAGTTGTTAAGAAGATAATAGAGCTACTAAAAATTTTAATTATATACCCTAGTTGCGATTTTCTGACAACAGCGTGTAGTTATTAATTTATCCTTAGAATTAAAATAAACTAAACAATTAAAAAAACTTATCTGTCTTACTAGAATCTGAACACATTTAATTGAAATAAAAGCAATAATAGCCTCATAGATTTTATTCAAATCAGCTTTATAATTTCTCTTTCATTTAGTCATCAAAATTTGTTTTGCAATAATTTTAAAATGAAAGCAGATATTATAACTTAAAAGAAGTTTAAAGAAGTTACAGTTAAAACATATTCCTATTTTCAAGGAAGGAAAATTATAGTATAGTATTTTGACAATTTCTGGAAGATAAGCTTAATAATGTCTCTACCCACTTAAAATTGGTTAAACATACTATTTATCTTCTAATACATAAACTATTTTCTTCCCTTTATTCTTTTTTCATTTTATGTTTTTGTCTTAATTCTTTAGCAAGTCTTAATTAAGAGGTAATAAGCTCTTAAATAGCACACCTGATTCTATTTTTATTTAATAAGCTTCATTAGCTTACCTTATATTTGTTCTTCTATAATTAATTAGCATTTGAATCTCATAATGAGATTAATATTCTCACTTTTATTTATAGATCTACCATATTATCAGCTATATTATTACGGATCTAGATTAAATAAAATTATATTGAACTGTAAATTTCTACAATTAGAAAGCATTCTAATGGGAAGATTAAAATAGGAATTATAGAGAAGGAAAATAAATAGTTTAGATATTTATTAAAAATAAGAAAAGTCAATAATAATTAAGAGAAATAATCTAGTTTTATATACTAAATTATTATATATAATATTTTTAAATAGGGTGCAAAGCCCTTTCCTTCGGATGCTGCTTGGAGGCCCAGCAAGGCAACTAAAAAATGAGCGCGGAGGGAGGATAAATTGGAGGAAGAGAAAAAAATAACAAGAGAAGGAAGATGCGACAAACTGGAGAACTCCGAATGCCAGGAGGAAGCTTTCTTTATCATAGGTCGGGGAAATGTACCCGTAATTGTATATTGCATCCTATGCTTTGGAAGGAAAAAGTACAGGGACATACTGCAGGAAGAGAAAATAAGGATAGAGAGACCCATATAAAATTTTTCGACATTAAATAAAATTAATTTAAAGAGCTACGCACCAACGAGAGTGATACGCTCTCTATAATCCAATTTATTTATCTCAGTATTGTATTTTGCATAGTAATCAGTTTAAAGTAATTATTTCTTTTATTTATTAAAAAAAGCTTTATTCTTTACAATGGAGGCGTATTTTATCACTTATTTTAAGGAATAATAACCTTTTTAAATCAAACATTTGAAGCTAAATTTTGTATATATCCCTACTAATATAATTTAAACGTTCAGATTTATTTATAGATGTAAATTAGATGTATTGAGTTATAATAAAACTTAATTTTATTATGAAAATGTAGTTATTTGCTTTCAATTATCTAAATAATGCTTTTTAATAGTTTTTGCATAATAACTATTTTATTACGTCTTTATATAATTTTTAATCAATTTTTAGTTTTAATTTTCTACATTATTATTTCCAACCTAATTTATTTATGTTTAATGAAGAATTAAAGAAAATATGATTATTGTTTATAAACTTTTATATTTAAATAATCTTTCTTTTATTTCTTTTTGTTTTATGATTATTTTTTCAAGAAAAATTTCTTTCTTGTAAATCATAATAAAATAACGTAAAATTTAATTAACCAAAGAATTATTATTTACTTTTTAAATATCAAAGATGATATTATATTACATTTCTATAAATTTGCTTTAAATAGTTTTTATTTGTATTATTTGATAATTATTTCTTGTGACTTTTTCCTTTCTTTCTAAAAGGAAATTCATAAATGATTAAATCTAAATTTTTTATAATTTCTTTCATAAAAGTTAAAGATATATCTCTTTACTTTTCCTTTTTGATTTATTTAATTATAAAATAATACAAAAAGCTACTTAATTGCTTGTATTATTATTATTACTTATAAATATTTTGCAATCTAAAAAATTTAGCTTTTATTCTTATAAATTCTCACTTTAGATCTTATTAATGCAATAGAATCTTTCTTTTTTTATTTAATGTAAGAATAATGCTTTTCTATTCTTAATACTTTTCTTTTTAAATTATTAAAAATAAATCTTTAATCTGGCTTCTCTTATCTCTTATCACTTTTATTTTTAGTTAAGATTAAAGTAGCTTTTTACATTAAGCTCTTTATTTTATTTTCCTTTCTAGCCTTACTATGTGAAGGCTTTAATATTGCCCATAAGCCTTAAACTATTTTCTAGTCTTGGATTCTCTTTAAAATTAGAATTTCATAGTATCATAAACTAAACCTTACTAAAAGCCTGCTACATTATTAATTTTCTTATTCCAGTTTTACTTGGAATGGTTAAGATTAATTTGCTCTAGTTAAATAGCTTTAAAGTCTAGAATTTTATAATCCTCAATCACAAAACTAGTCAAAACAGTGATGAAATATTTTATTTTAGACTTATATAAAAAATTGATAATTGATAGATAATCTTAGAAATAGATACCTTTAATCTCCTAAATTCTTTCAGGATTAACTAGAATTAATAAATTAAGCACTTATTTGGTTACAAATGAAGACTCCTTTATATAGATTTAATAAACTCTAGTAGTGAAGCTCTAGCTTTTGATCTTTAAAGCTAGGATTTATATTCAACGTTAAGTATAGTAAGACGATGAAAATTAATTAGATGTAAATATTAGTTTATCCATATTTTAGGGATTTTATAAAAGAGGAAAATCAGAGTTTGTATAGCTAATATTGGAAATTATTTAAGAAATTTAACTAGAGAATAATTTTCACGCTTAGTCAAATCGCAATTTCAATTTTAAGTAGTAGTAGATTTGCTTTTTAGTTTTATTTTAAGTAGAATTGAGGAATGGCATGCATTATTCAAATAAACTAATGAAGAAATTTTTATCTGCCTAGTTATTCTGCTACTCCAATAAGATAGTTAAAAATTAAAGATATGCCAGTGGAAGGATTGAAAATAGCAGTTAATTATAAGAATAACTCTGAAAGTGAAAAAGTATTTTATAGCTTAATTAATAAAATTTCCTCTATAAAGAATTCCAAAGAAGTTATAAAGACTATTTATTAATTTCCACTTTTAATTACCTAAAAGCTCAAAAAACTTCAAACTTAGTTTGTTTGAATTTTATAAATCCAAAATATTCTATTAAAGGAAAATTTTTATTCATATTAATTATAATTAAATTAATACTAGAATATTGCAAACATTTATATATTGTAAAGTATTAAAATTAGTAGATAAGATGCTAGTTAAAATCATTTATTTCTATATGGATGGAATAGCAACATTAGAGATATTTATATTTAAAGTTTTAAAATCAAAGTAATTTGTTTATCTCAGCATTTTTTCTTTTTAAGCTAAAAATGTATGAATTTAGCATTTAGAAAATCTGATAAAAGGAAACCTAATTATCACTATATTTTATAATCTAGCTCTATTAAAGAAGTATCTGTTATACAAATGCCCTCTTGATCTTCGAACTTTGCCATTTTAAAATTATTTATCATTATATTTTGCAACTTTGATTTCAAAGTTCGAATGGTAAGAATTAATGATTAGACTTGCTTAAAAAAGAAATAAATTCCGCTTTAAACTATGTAAAAAAAATCTAACGTGAGATTGCAGCAATTTTATGAAAGAAGCGTTACTGATGTAAGAAAAAAGATAAATAAAGAATAATAAATTATTTTAAAGTACTCCTAATTAATTTAACTCTCTAGTATTGTTTAGACACTTTTTAGAAAAATAACTTAAAGTGAAAGTTAAAAGAAATAATTACATTAAAAATAATTATAATTTAAAATTTTGCAATCTAATATTTAAACAGTTCTTATAATTTATTATCTAAAATTAGTTTAGTCAAAGTTCAAGCTCATAGGCAATCTAGGACATTTCATAAGAGAAGTTAATTAAATTTATCCTTAAAATTTTATAATTATTATCCTTTATTTCAAAGTAAGAAGCAATATATTCAGCTTTTTCCTTAATCTGCTTTTAAAAGAGATATAAAATGAAGAATCATGTTTTTCTTTAAATGATAAAAATAAAATTTGTAATTTAGCTCTAATTCAATCAAAGCATTCTAATACTACCATCTTCTACGTCACTTAAAAAAAGTAAAATCCATAGCTAAATACATCCTTTCATACTTAAATGTTAATAAAGTTAGGTTGATTTGAAAGTAAAGAAGGAAAGTGAGGTGTTAATGAAGTATAAGATGATCACATGATTGTATAGGTAAATAATGTACTTGTATATATTGATACTTATAAGAAATCTAGCTTAAATAAATCTGATTTAAAAAGAGTTATATCTATTTGTAAGTTTAATAGACTACTATTTTAAAATGATAATGAAATAGTTAAAGTTAATAAGTGCTATACTTTGTTAGTTATATAAATATCTTGAATTAAAGGGAAAATACTTAAGATGAGAGTATAATTAATAGTTGAAATAGAAAAATTTAAAGAGAATAATGCATAATATATACCTTAGTCTATTAAATATACATTAATCTAAGTTATTTTAAGAAATTTGAAAAGCGAAGAGATTGAATGAGCGAAATATTATCTATCAATGATATAAAGTTAGATTGTAAACTTGATAAAGTAGATTTGGAAGCTATCTCGTAGATAATAAATGATTTAAAATTTAGGTAGATACTTAATAAATGAAGCTTATGGACATATTAATTTGTATAGTTGTATTTATGAATATTTATAGCTTTTGAAGGTATTAAGAAAAAGTTGAGAAATAGGATTTTTGATTAATTGATAATGGAGTTTAAAAGTGATAAATGTAACTAAATAGAAAGGTACTATTAGTTGATTTTTGGGTTACTATTATTGAAGATATATAATTTGAATTTGTAGGAGTTTGTTAATATTTGAATTAACTAAGTAGCTTTAAGAATTTTAATAATTTTAATAAAATGATTTAAGATGAAATTTAAGGTTATATATTGTACAAAAGCTAGGTATAAATAGGAAAGACAATTTAGTAGATTAATTTAAATTTTGATATACCCTCTTGAAATATATCACCTATACTGTTTCTTTGATATATCCTTTTTAATGATTAAATCATTAAAATAACTGTTCGCCTTCCGGCTTTATTGAAGTTTTAAATGTATAAAATCTCCTTTCCTGCATGTTCGTTCCTTGTGCTCTTTTTCTTGGATTTCTCTCTTTTTAATAGTCTGAATTAAGAATTTGTTTTTTTTCCAAATTTTCCCATTTCCCGATGGGAAGAATTCCGTCGCTCGCCATTTCAGTTGCTAATAGTTAATATTACTCCAAATATTCATTCTTATTCTTTTCTATTGGGGACATTTTCGCCATAGATGTCAAGTGCTGTTGCAAATGTAACATCTTTTCCTTGTTCTAGGTAATATTTTTTCTTGTTTCTCTATTTCCATTGGAATTCCTTAAGAAGGTTTCTACAGGTTTTCTTCTATTAATTTAAGTCTGGAATCTAATTTTACTCAGTTTTTCTCGTCTTACTCTTGCATTACTCAAATATCATTCTCTAAATTTTAAATTGACAAATAGACTCCGACTTTAGCTCTTCGATCTACCATATGGACTTCGTCATCATCTTCATGGTTTATCAGATCCTGACTTATTGTAAACAACTCTTCCTTCTGGGAGTTTAATTCCTCTTCGAGTTTTTTTATGATTCTAATAAGTAGATGAATCAGCTATTTCATCTATTCAGAGTTCATTTGTTCTATTTCAATGTTGTCTAAATAAAAGGTAATAGGATCTATATTAAATTATCGTACTTTACCTTCTTCGTTTATTTTTTATTTCTTCGTTATTATTTTTATCGATTCAGTTGAGTGGTCTCTTTTTTCAGTTTTCAATGGAGGCGTTGAGAGCTGTGTCAACTTTTCTGTTCTGAATTTTTGTCTCAGTTCCTGCTTGTCCTTTGATGGAAGAAGTCCGTTTTATTTTAATTTGTAGGATTTAGGATTTAGTATTTTTTATTAGTTCTTCTAATTTATTTTGTTTTTCTAGTTATTTTTATTAAGAAGAGCGTTAAATTGAAGAAGATGTGGTGAGAATATTTGCTTCTGGTTTTCTCTCCTGTTCTGAGGAGGTGGTAAAAAAACTCTTCTTGAAGCCAGCCATTTTTTATTCCTTTTTGATGATAATTTATTAATTAAGTAGTCATAATATTTATGAATATGAAAATTAATTCAAGATGTTATGACATCTCAGTCATCATTTTAATAGCTTGCTTTAGGATTATTTTACTTTTAGGCTAATTTACTAAATTAAATCTTTCTTGATACTTGTAAAAAAGTCCACTATAGCAGATGTTATTCATTAAGCTTATCAAATTCTAACTTAAATTTAATTGTAAAATTGGCAGCTAAAATTACATTTTTTAAATGGAAATCTGGAAATTAATATTTTCCTTTGTTTCTATTTTACTTATGCAAGTCTAAGGAGCTCATTTTGTAAACATCTGCTTTATTAAATCCAAATAAACGCCTGAAAATCTTGATGAATATTTAGAAAGATAAGTCTTGAATAGTACTTATAGGAATCTATTTTATATACAGTCGATATATTTGTAAGATATAGTTTCTATTCAAAACCTTAAGACTGAGGTATAACAAAGGAAAATAAGCATAGTTGCTGATATTTCCTTTAACTAACTTTTATCTTCCTTAATTCAGAAAACTTTAAGTAGAGAAAACTTGCTTTTGTTAATTCTTTGGAGATAGAAATACTAAACTCAAGCTAAAATATTCCAGAATTCATTTTATATAGTACCTTCATATCAATCAGAAAGCGAAGCTTTCAAAACATTTCTACGCCACTGGGATTTCTGAAACGTGGGTGCGATTTACTAATAAGATTTAAGATTCTATTTCACTATTGAAAATTTAATAAAAGCTGATATAATGAAAGGAACAATTACCATTCCCTCTCCTATAATGTAGAAGCCAGATTTATGTTCTATAAGATATTAAGAGGAAGTTAGAAGTTACATATTCAAGACTTTAAAAAGTATAGGAATTCCCATTAACATTTTAAATACCAACAACTGTTTAACTTAATTTATCCTTGCTGAAGCTTAGAAACTTAAACTAACTAAAGGATTTGCTTGAATTTTAGGATTAGAAACCTCTTCTTTTCTTCATTAATAGAGAAATGTGAATCTTAAATTTATGGAGAACGGATTGATAGCATTAACTCCATAAGAAGGAATCCCATAAAGTTTTGAACATTTTGAGTGGCTGTTTTTATCAAAGCTTCTAGAGATTATAGACTAAAACTTAAAAAGCAGCGAAAGAATCTTAGAGTAATTTCTTAACTTTTCATCCTTTTTGTTCGAGAATAATAATATAAAGTCTAAGTATCAAATAATCAACACATAAAACTTTAGCCTAGTGAAGGTAGCTACAATAATTTAGAGAACATATTGAGAAAATCATCCTATAATTTGACCTTCACCAAGTTCAAATCCTCCTTCCAACTAAATTAACATTGAAATTAGTTATGCAACAGGATTAGGAGGAGAAATAATTTAAGAAAGTGTTTCTACTTAACTAATAAACCATTTAAAATAAGTTCCTTGTGGAGTTAAATTTGCGAATGAGCAAACAAATGTACTAGAAAATTATTAAATAGTAGCAAATCCTTTTAGTTATGGTAGTACGTTTCCTAACACAACTTTAATTTCATCGGTTTTCATGCAAAAGAAAGCTGAAATAGGAATCATTCACATCATTTCATAAGCCAAATATTTTATCTATGCTACTTATCTAGTTAATAACCAATATCTTGGCTATAATCTTCCCTTTCTTTCTTCAGTTGCTATCAAGTAACTAGAAAACACTATAAGCTCTCCACTCTTTTTAGCCAATGCCTAGGATTAGTATTCTAGAACCATTGTAATAACCTAAATCATTTAGAGGAAAAAATGAAAACAAATAGGGCTTTATTATGAAGATAGTGATTCAAAAAATGAACAATAATACAATATAACGAAGGCCTGATGTGACAAAAATGGAGTAAAATTAGTGAATCAAATTAATTTTTTCCCACTTTTCAACACAACTATTGAAAGTAGGAAAGAAATGGCAAAGAAAGTTGCTAGAGATTTTATGGAAAATGAGATTCGAGTTGTAATTTGTATAGGAGGAGGGACATCTTTATCAATTGTGGGATAGTAATTGATTTATCTTAGCTTTCGGCCTGGTGATGTAAATTACATTCATATGATTCCCACTTCCCTAATTTTTGTTAAAGTTCCTAATGTTGATAATTTAGATGATATAAAATATACTCTGCATGGCTCTTAATTTATAACTATTCCAAGATGAGTTGGAGAATTAGGGCAAGAAATGCTTGACTACGATAAAAAATGTAGACCTGAAGTTGATTAAGAATGCTATTTATTTGAGTAACCCCTTATAGTTGCCTATGGAATAAAAGAAATTCTTAGCTAAGGAGATGATTACACTAATCCATTTACTTTGATGAAAACTATAAGAAATGTATAGTTCATAAGTTGCTCTGGGAAAGTTAAGTTTTAAAAAAAGCTAAATTATAGAGATTTAAATAACTTTTAAATTGACTCTACTTTAAGTAGAAATCTAACTTTACCTTAAATTATCTCAGGAGAAGAGTTTTGCCTAACTTGCTCTATAATCTGAAAAATTAACGGTGATGGACTTATTTGAAATGATAATACATCACATACACCTTCAGATAGTTTCTAGTAATATAAAAACTGTCCTTTTTCAGAGAGGAGAGTTCTTTAATACTAGAAAGGATAAAAAATTTTTATCTTGTATATATGTATCTTTGCCACGGTAGTGTTCTTTATTACTCTTTGAGGAATGTGAATATGAAGAAAAAGAAAGTATGAATAAATCTAAGTAGCCTCAGAAGCCACTATGATGGATGAGTTATTCATATTCTTTTCGGCTTTTCAAATTTTGCAATTTTTAGCTTTAGGACCTGACATAGATCATTTGTTAGGAGACTAAGTTCAAATCGTAAAGGATTATTTCATTTTTGATTTCTCCCAAATTAACAAATATTCAAGTGCTTATTGAGTTATTTTGATTATTTCATTTTGTGTTTGTTTTTCTTGAAGTATATTTTTAATATCTTTCTTATGTGGTTTTGAGGTCTTTTGCAGACTAAATATACTTCGTAAACTGGGAAAAATCTCTATTATAGTACTTCCTTTAATAGGAAATTTACTTTTCGTTCCACTTACTATACTTCTAATGGATCCTTTGAAATGCCTTTATGGTAGAGACAAAGATTTTGATGATTTTATTGATAAAGATGAGAGTTTTACAGAGATGGACTGTACCCTAAAATGCTGGTCACATAGGCACTGCATTTATTATGCACTAGCACTGATTAGCTAGTTTATTTTTATCCCATTTGGTATTTTATCCATGCCTCATTGATAGGATATATTCCATGATTCCTTAAACATTAAATAAAAGCCTAACTGAATACTGTTTTAGAGTTTGACTTAGATAATACTGAGTTGTTGATGCAGTTGTATGAAGCACTGGAAAAGAGAGTGATATGGACATTTATACATTCTAATAATGTGCATATTTACAATTCTTAATTTGATAATTAGACCTTGGAATGATAAGTTTCTTAATTGGTGGAATGGAATAGGACTGAGCTTTGTAAGTTGGACTATGGTATGTGTACATATGGTAGAGATAGTAGAAGATTAAAAATTGAATATTATTTTGCTTAGTTTATTGGTGGCTGGAGATTTATTAATTCTAGTGCTAGGAAAGTTTATAGGAAAATATAAGTTTTAAGTTATGCTTACATGGGATACTCCCGATAAAATTTTACTCTTTAGATTCGCTTATAAATGCGGAGTATAAGTTAAAATGCTAGAAAGTCATCTTTAGAAATAAAAATTAAGACTGCAATAGTAAAATTAATTTGCAAGCTATGAAAGTGTACCTCAAGATACCTCAGCTGATACTATCCCAAACTAAATATTTTTTTATCGAAGTGGTTAAGATACCAATAAGCAAGAAGATCCAGTATTTGCATAAAAAGCAATACAAAATACAGAGTCTCAAAATATATTCTAAAAGCTTCAATAAACGAAGTAAGCAATTTATTTAGATAAACTGTATAATAAGAATAAGTAGAACAAAATCTTGAAACTTAGAATTCAGTAGTGGAGATCGGATATACGATAAAGGAAGAAGAAGAGTTAGTCATGCTATGAAACTTAAACTTTTATGCTTAAAATTAAATAAAGTCTTTCATCTATTTTATTCTTTAACTGATCAATTACCTTACCCATTTAAATTACTACCATTTTTTGCTTCTTAACTTAAAGAAAGCACAGCTTTACTCACTAAATAGGTAATAAATACTTAATATTTATTTAACCTCAATTCCTACATTTTAAATACTGTAGTCACTATTTTAATTTCTAAGAAAAATAAAGGAGTCTTTTATTACCCTTAGATATAAGTGACAAGCATAACTTATAATCTCAAGAGTAATTAGAAATACTTAAGCCTTTTATTTAATGAAGGCATAACAGAAATATAAGTTTATCTTATTAGGTCTGTTCATTATTTATCTCTTTAATTTAGCATTTGAGTTTGTTTTTAGATAGTCTTATATTGATTGGAAGTATTGTGGCATTGAAAAATAGTGATCCATGATAATCTTAATTAAAGAAATGATATATGATATATTATGAAATTTGCTTAGCTTATTTCACTCATTCTTTTGAAATTTAACTAATGCTTATATCCAGATTACATCAATAGATAAGCGCAACTTGACTTACTTCTACTTTTCTTTGCAGGTTGAATCAGAGATGATTATATGGATATATTATTAAAGACAAAGAATGGTGTTAAGCTTAATCTTAAGCATTAAATAATGGGAGAGTGAGAAAAGTGATTTATTGATTTAGAATAAGCATTTAGCTATTATAGCAATAATTAAAGCTATTACTAAATCATTCAGATATTAATTTAAACTAGATCAATCATTTTGTAGTGCTCTTTCTAACTTCAGCTTAGTTATTTTATATCTAAAGTTTATAGAAAGAATATATTAAAATAAGTTTATTATGCTTATAATGTGCTTTAGTTCCATTGAATCTTCTGTTATAGCTTATTATATTCAACTGTTTTTAATAGACTATTTATATATTTTTGCCTGTTATATTATCAAAGCAGGGTTTAGGCTAGTTATGCTTTGTTCTTTCATTTAAGGAATAATTTAAATCTTAAGACTTAAATTAAGTATTTGAAGCATCTTATAAATATCTTACCTTTAGATTTTCTCTAGTAAAATGAAATTCTTTCCTAAACTAATAAATAATTACCTATAAACAGCCAAAAGATAAATTTAGGATTCAAACTAATTTACTTTAATCTAGTTCTATACATAAAACACATAATCCACATACTAAAACCAATCACTTCTTTATGATTTCCATATCCTATGTAAAATACTATCCAAATAAAAAAGCGTAAACCTAGTAAGAATTTTATTTCCTATTATAGAAAATTTGATGCAACAATCTTTAAATATTATAGAAAGAAACCTTTATACAATTAATAAAAGTTAGAGTATTGTAACTTAGCTTAAGAAATATTTAATGCTTTAATAAGCTTAATAGTTTATTTAAATTCAAATCATAAGTAGACTTATAGCTATTAAAGTTAGATTATAAAGAAATTTTAAAATCGATGGCAGCTGTGGGATTCCAACCCACGCGCATTAGTGTGCAAATGATCTTAAGTCTGTCTCCTTAACCGACTCGGACAAACTGCCTTTCTCTATTTACCTTTGCTTATTTATAAACAATTAAAAGGGTTGGTATAGTTTTACTTATGTTGAAATAATAATTGTAGCATTCTTTAATTAAAAGAAATGAAGTTTTGATATCTTCCTAAAATATGATTACAGTATTCACTTAATTAATTATTATAGAAAATCCTTTAGATTCTTTATAAAACTAAATATAGTAAATAGCTTAAAATTTTAGTCAGTTGCTTTTTGATAAATATAATTTTCTTATAGCACAGATAATTACTTCGATACTTACATTTTTCTTGCTGAAATTCTTCATTTATTCTAATCATTTTTTACCTTAAACATTAATGTAAACTCAATATTAAGAGTTTAAAATATATTTCACTTATAGTCTAAATGCTTCACTGCTTATACTTTTTTGGATTCAAATATTAAATAATCTAAAATTATAAAAACTAGACATTTTTTTAATTTTCTATCTAAATCTTAGTACCATGGATTTATTCAAGTCTCTCATTTGTATAACCATCTGAAAATTTACTTGCTTTGCTATTACTTTTATTGTGGCAACAAAAATGTGAAATAAATAAAGAAAGAAAGCCTGAATCCAAATGAATAAATTAATTTTCCTTAGATGAGCAATAAATCTTTTTTAAGCTTAACATTAGAACTTATTAAAATGCCTCTTAACACAGAAAATTCGATTTTAAATATAAATAATTGAAATTTTATAATTTTAACATTTTAGAACCTTAAAGAAATTTCTGCTTTGTTAAAAGCTTTCAATGCATTAAAATTAAAATTAAAATTAGTTTTAGTTTCTATCTCTTAAACTATTTTCGTATATTCATTCTTATTTAAAAGTTTCATCATATAATTCTTTTCGAAATGTTTATTTATTGCACTTCTCCAAGAAATAAAACATATTTATGTATAATGGAATAAAAATGTATTTATATCAGCATAAAAAAATGACTAGAATAAAGAGAAAAAATAAATAAATGATTATAATTTCCATATAATTTAATTATTTATTTAGTAAATATTTAGCTTTATTTAATATCTATATCATTTCAACTTTTATTAGCTTTATACCTTTATTTTATTTACAACTTTTCATTAACATAAGAAAAATATACTATTTTTAAGCAACTAAAACAAGTTAAAATGTTAATTGTTTCTAAAGTTACCTTTACATCCAGTAATCTTTAAAAAATATTCTCTTTAACTAAAGGATAGCTTAGAACTTCATTAATCCGCCATCCTTGTTTATAAATTTGAACTTTTTCATCTAAAAATTATTTTTAAATAGATAAATTAACTATTATAAGTTTTTTTCCTAAATTTATGAAGCATGGTTAAGAAGGTCATATTTGAAATAGATCTTTCATCATTTTTTCATAATCTTGCTTCTTCTCCAACATCTTATATAATGACACTGCTTTGACATATATAACAGCGCATTTTTCTTCTTATGCTTTATTATTTACTAATTTCTATAATCAAAGATATACTTCCTAATATCTATTGATTGTTTAAATAATTTCTTGTGATTGTGCAAATTTTTCGTAAAGTTCTTTTGATAAATATTGTAATTAAGAAAAACAAAATTGAAGCATTTGAAGGATATAGCTATATTAATTATTAATCTTATCTAGTTAATTTCCTATTTATGATTATATGTTATTTATTGTATTCTCTATGGTTGAAAATAAAAGATTTAGTTTTGAGTCTTTTTTTAATATATATTCTTATTTTAAAAAGCTTAGATTTAGAAATATATTTTATAAACATCTACTCTATCGATTTTTCTTATTTTCTTCTTCACTTTATTGTTATTAAAAATGGAAAAAATAATTAAAAAAGATATCAAATTTAATAATAGATTTATTTCGAAAGTAAGCCAAAGGAAAAACAAAACTAATAACAACTTTGATTGATGTGAAAAAAATGTACGAATCAATAGAAAGAATGTTGCTTTTTCATCACCTGAAACGAGTCAAGTTACTATTAGGATTGATATTAGCATTTGAATCTTTCTACAAAAATATAAGTTCTTAATTCCTTATAGATGGAGACTTTTCTAAAAAACTTAAATATAGCATAGGAGTAATGTTAGGAAGTTAGCATGGACCAAAGCTAGCGTTGTTGTATTATGATATTGTTATCAGATATATAGAAAGTAAAGGAAATAGTATTGGATTCAAATTTAACAGTTTCAATAATAGTTTTGCTTTCAGAGGATGGGTAGATGACTTAATACTTCTTTCAAAATCTAAAAAGAACATGTAAAAATTAATAGATGAAACAAATAGAGTTTTTAATTGAACTTAGCTTAAAATAAATGCCTCTAAATGTAAGTAATTCAGTTTCTAAAAAACATTAAAGAAAAGAGGAAAATTTAAACTTGAAGATTAGAAATCAGGCTATCACATAAAAACAGCAAGCTTCATAATTAGGATTAACTCTGGATTAAAAAAGGATTTAATTAATCACTACAAGCAAGTCTCATTTAAATATCTGTCTGTTATGAAGAAAGCAGTATTTACTTTATCAATGTAAAAAATGTGACATCTTGACACTTTAAGACTTTGTGTAAAATGTTCAATCTTTCTTTAGCAGAATATGGAGGAGATTTATACTTTGGACTATCTAAAATGGAATTACTGCAATATTAAATACAATTGATAAAAGCGTGAGACTGATAGTAAGAAAAGCCTTTTAAGCACCTAAAATATTTTTAATGAGTCTTGTTATATAGATCTTAACTAAACGCCATCTAAGCATATTATGGTTCTGAGGTTTTTTATTATTTTTACAAAATTCGATAAGAAAGTATTAATCATCCTTTATCAAAATAGGATCTCTTTTTAAGAATAACTGATAAGAAGGATATTAATATAGAAATTAAGTAGCAAGACTATCTGAATATTACGAAATAGATATTAATAATTAGGAATATAATAGTAGCATTAATACTTTTACGAAATATGTTAAAAGTAAAATTCAACATTCATTTTATAAAGTAACAACTTAAAGGTAAAAAGGATGCCTAATGCGAAGTTATTTATAGAATAAGTTTTATAATAATAATAGATCCCGAAAATTATCTATCCAAAATTAAATGGATAATATCGAAGAGATATAATTAGTATATACAAACTCAGAATATACAGCTACAACTTTCGAAAAGACCTTCAAGATAGACATTATTCTATCGAGAATCCCCATTGCATTTATGGAGAATTTGATAAGTTTAGGCATATTCTGGATTGCGATTGCTATATAGACATACAGGAATGGATAATAGTAAAGATTGGATAATGCGAGATTAGAAGACTAATAACATATGACCAAAACTATATCAATTAATTTTCAAAAAACAAATTAGAATACATTGATCTTCAAATAAACATTTTTCATAGGATGCTAATTAAAAGGAGATTAGAATTATTTGAACTGGAAAAAGATAATTCGATTGAAACTCTGCAATTAAGGGAGAAGAAGTTAAAGATCAAGAAAAAGATGAAGAAAATGAGGAAGATAAAGAGGAGGAAGAAGAACATGAAGAGTAAAAGGAAGAATAGAAGGAATAAACTGATGAAGAAGATGATCAAGCTGAAGAAGAAGATGAATATGAAAGCGGGAATAAATGAAAAACTTTTAAATAACATAATAACATTTTTAATTGAAAGAAGTAATTCCAACAATGAAAAGATGTCACAAGACTCTTTAAGTTAAAATTTAATTTTAAAATATTATAATATAAATAAATACTTCAATAGCAATCAATTTTAAATTTTATCTTTATTATCTGTTTATGACATTAATGAGATGCTAAATAATTAATTTTTATATAAGGATAATTAAACTTCAAGAGAGTCTAATTTTCAAACATTAAATTATTATCAAATCTAAATGAATTTCTCACAAAATAAATGTAAAGAAATAAACTTTATAATTACAATTTTGAAAACTAAGTTAACCTTTGATAAATTTTTAATAATAAGTATCCAAATATTTAAAAGCTTTTTCTTATTACTATTTCATTTAAAAAACATTTAAAAATTTTAATTTATAATATTAATAAGCAAAGATGACTAAGAATTTGAAATATAATAAGCAATATATCAAATTTATTCTGTACAATATAAACAAACATACTCTCACTATTTACCCTTTTATCTACTTATCTCTTCTAATACTTCCTTGTCTCCATTTTCTTCTCCTTATAACCAACTAATTATCCTTCCTTATTTTCTTTGCAGATATTAAGGATTCAGACGTTGAATTGTTATCCCTTTCAACTTATTTCTTTTTCCCACTTGATAAAGCTTAATATTAGATCATAGGAAATAGGCTAAGAATATTATGCGCTCGGAAGTCTCGAATCTTACTACATAATAGTAAACAAGCTATGATTAGTTGATTAAAATGGTGCTAGAATCTCCAGGAAGAGGTCAAAAAGTTGAAGAAAGACAATAAGAAACTAATGGAAAAACTTGAACTTGCGGAGGAAATAAAATCGAGACTCATGACCTAAGAAAGAGACCTTAACGCATTTTATAATATATCACAAGACTAAAGCGGTTAATCTCTAAACTAACAATAGAAGCAGAAAGAACTGATCAGCAAATTAGAAAAAATAGAAGAAAATCAGTAAAAGTTGCAGCTTTAAATGGAATTGAAAGAATAAAGGAATTATCCAATGATAATTGAAGCTGAAAATAACTCAAGATTTAAACCTAAACTACAAGTAAAAACACTTTATTACTGTAATTCTCAAAAGCATCTGTGGAAAAGATGCTAGAAATTTCTCAATTTCAAGTAAGAATATTGAAACTATTAGAAGAAGTTGGAGAACAAAAGGAAGAAACAATAACAATTAAAGCTATCAAGAGAAAGAGAAAGATTATACTGAAATAAATTTAGGGAAATTTACAAGAAAAAAGACATCTAGCATCTAGTTGAAAGAAGAATTAAAGGACAACATGCATGGTAAGGAGAAGAGTTGTAGAGATTTTCAGACTTTTATATTAAGTCTATAGAGCAATCTAGAGGCTGGCGGGAAAGAGGTTGAAATACCTCCAAGAACGACAAACACTTAATTTTATATTTGTATTTGTATATAACTAGTATTAAATTTTTATATTATGTATTTCAATTATTCTTAGAAATTATTTCTCTAATAGTTCAAAGCCTTTTTTTAATTTATATATTCAATAAGTAGGTAATTGGTTTACTATTATATTTCTTTATTATTAAATTTTGAATTAGATTAAACTTTCTTTCTTAATCTCTTGTTTTAGTTTCTATTTAAGATTACAATGAGTTATAATATCCCTAGGTAAGATAATTATTGAATTAGAGCTTTATTATATGATGATTATATGTTGTTATTATTGCTATAAGGGAGTGTAGCTTGAAGATTTGTTTCAACTAAGATTCAAATTTATTTAATATTTTTACTTCTTCCTTGCATTTAATTTTGTATTTACTCATTTTATTTAAATAGGAGTCTTAGCTTCATCAACAAGATTTTAGATTGGTTTGACCTCAACACTAGGATTAATTGTTAAAGACTAAGTAGCTGATAAAATTAAAGCTAAGTTTGTATCCTTCTTCAGAGGGTAAATTAGTTATATTTTCTGAATACCTATAAAGGATGCGTTAATCATATTCAATCTATTTTTCTAAAAGAATTAAATAATGATGATCTCTAATCCAAAACTTATCTATATTTCTTAGTCTAAAATATGATATTCTAGAATTATATTACCAGACAGCATTTTACTTTCACGTTAGCTAAAATAATAGATAATTCTCTTAAGAAAGGATAAGGAAGAGACAATAAAGTTCTTGCTATTTAATAAAAATAACAGAGTAAGCGATAATAAGTAAAACATACATCAACAACCCTTAAGTAAATAAATAACAGACTTTAGTATATTATAATTATAAAAAGCTCCAACTAGTTAAAGATTTAAGAAGTTTTAATTGTTTTAAATTTATAAATAAGTTATTTGCTATAAACGCATTTTCATTTTAATTTATACCATATTATATTTAAAAAAGATTCTCTTATAACTTATATAATAACGATGAAGTATAGTGATACCACCCTTCAATTAGATACTCACTATTTTAAAGTTTATTTATTGGTTCAAATATTAAATTTACAAGTTTCCTCTGAATAATCTTCTTTAAATGCATATCTTTCAGTAATGTGTTTACTCTTTTTTATTATAGATATCTTGCTTCAGTCAAGTTCGATTCCAATTGTATTTATGTTTCTTTTTTATTAAAAAATGCGATGTTCATTAAAATTTTACTTCCTTTGTAGTTCTTTTTTCTGTATAATAGACCTTCTGAAGTGCGGTAAAGATTACTTATCTATCTCCTTATTCTAAAGCTTTCTAGTTCTTATTTTTTGTTAAAATCTTCAGCATTATCTTAAAATACGTCCTTATATCTTGCGATATATACATTATTTCTTCTCTTTAGTAGAAGACATTTTGCTGGGTAAATATTGGGTTTTACGTCTATGAATCAATTGTTGATATATTTTCAAAAAACAAGCTTTTAATGCGCTTGATTAGTTAATAAATTTTATTTTAATTTGTTCAAATCTGAACTTATTTGACTGTAGGTTCTTTGGCTTTAAGGTGCTCGGAATAAGTTACTAGATTTTTCTTCGAGTTCTTGGACTTTGCGTTAAAGCTTATAATTTTACTTTACATTTTTTGAAGTTCTTGAAGGAGGATTTCCTGATCACTGTTTAAGAGATATCATTTTTCTGAGAAGATTTTATCATTAAGGTTTGCTTTATTATATATAATAGTAATTAATTAATGTAAATCCTCCTTTAATAGAATCATCAAAGGTTTTAGCTTAATAAAAAACTTGAGCCCGAATCTACTCTAATAATTCAGAGAGTTAGATCTCTTAATCTCCAATTCTTTTATAAAGACTATTAATGTCAATTAATTGATCAATCTTACTTAGTTTCTTTTTCTTTTAACCAATTGCTGTTACAAGCTTATAAATATATATCATTTTATTAGATAAATAAATATATTTTGTTTAACTTACTTAGAAATAAGATATCTAAGCTATTAAATTTAACACTCTTAAAATAAAGCAAAAAGTGTATTATTTGTCTTAGATTTATATTCTATTTAGCTTTCAATCTTATAAATTACTTTATTATGACAAAGTGGATTATTTTCAAATTTTTATAATAATAAAGCTATCTAAGTGTTAAAGCATTAAGCTTTTATTATTTAGAAATATCTTCTTATATTAAAGGAGAATAGACTGTTATAAACTAAATTACATATAGCTTGTTAATAGAATATTTTAGATAATATCTTTAGTAAATTGGATATAATGAAGATTATAATATTACTATTTATATATTTTAGTATTTAATAGTAATAATATCTAAATTCATAAAGGATAAGGCTTTAATTTAATTTATATGATAGGTTTATATCTTCTTATGTTATACAAATCTATATGCACTATATAAGAATATAAATTTAGATGTTATTAGATTTGTTATAAATAATATTTAATTAAATCTTATCTAAAAGGATATCTAATATTATTAATTCTTTAAATATTTAAAACATTAAGAAATAAAATGATTCTTAAGTAGATTAAATTAAAATATTCTAAATTATTTTAAAGTAGAAGATTGATATATGAATTAAAATATTTACTTATAATCCTTATTTAATAACTTGAATGAAACTATTTCAATTATTTATTTAAAAGTAAATAATACATCTTAAACTTTAAAATAATTATCAAAACTTAGAAGTTTTATATAAACTTAAAATTAGAAGAAATAGAATTAACCATAATTATTCTAAGTTACTTTCAATTAAACAACATTATAAGGTCTTATCTTTTCTATTAATATGAAGTCCTAAAGTTTAAATTTAACTTACGAGGAGATAGATTAAATCTAAAATAGGAAAAATAAAAGCAAATTATAAAATAATAAATTTATGCTGTAATTTGAAGAATTTCTAATTGAAAGCAATCAAAAGTTTAATGAGAACAAGTATACTTAAAATTAATTTAATAATCTGAAATTTTTCTATAAAATAAAGATAAAGCTATATATAAATTAAATGAAGCTTATCTTATTTAATAGAGCAATTAATAATTATACAACTAACTTTACTTTTAACCAACTAATGAAATTAACTAAAGTTTAATTATTGATATCTTAAATGCTTTTATTATTATAGCTATAAAATTAATTTAAAATAATGCCTTTGCTTATTAAATAAAAATTAATAAAATATGAACTAAGGCAACAAAGGAATCTTTATATACATTTTCTTTATTTATTTTATTAAATAGACAGACATTAAATCCTTTAGTTGATATTAATAAAAAATTAGATTAATAAAAGAAACGGAATAATATATATGTAATAATCTAAATCTATTAAATTAAGGATTCATTTATTTTAATATTAAGATAATTTATAATTATCAAACTTACACTAAATATAAAAAAGTTTAAGAACATTCATTAAAATAGGTACTTCAAACAAATTTATGGTTTGTGGCTAAATATAATTTCAAAAATTAAATTTAGTTAAATTAAAAAATATAGGAAAATCAAAATTTTAAGACTATAATATCTTAAAACTAGCAAAAAAGTTTAAAATGAAATAATCACAAAATTATAAGCTTAACTCAAAAACTATTTGGATAAATATATAATAAAAATTAAAGATATAATTAAAGCTAAACTTGAGAATGGTAATTAAACTATCTTTAAATATTTAAAAATATCAAAGCTTTCTTAAGCTATTTACTTCTATGTAATATGAAAAATTTATAAATAAAACTAAAAAGAGAAAAAATATAAATATAGTAATTAGAATACTTTATTAAATAAATATTAGTATCAAAAAAAAGGATTTATTATATAAAGTAGATTAAAATTAATATCCTTAGTTTATATCTATCTCAGTAATATTAAGTAATTATTTACTAACATTCTAAAATACTTAATAAAACGCCGACTAAGGGACTTGAACCCTTGACCACCAGCTTAAAAGGCTGGCGCTCTACCGACTGAGCTAAACCGGCTTATTTAATATATCTTATATTTATTAAATATTATCATTATAACTAATAAAAGTAATAAAAATGGAGAACACGGGTATCGATCCCGTTGCCTCTCGCATGCAAAGCGAGCGCTCTTCCATTTGAGCTAGTTCCCCTTCATAAATATACATTTCCTTTTCTTAAATACATAAAAGAGGGATTAAAAAATAATTAGTAGTATATATTAATAAAGGATTATAACTTATTTAGCTATATTTTAATTATTTATTATGAGTCTTAAAATAGTTTCATTATTTGCTTAATAGCTATATTGCTATGTAATCGTAAAACCTATATTATGATTGTGGACCTCTAAGATAATAAGATGATTATACTATTTTTATTATTATACTTTTTATTATTTGAATGAACTGCAATGCTTACAATTAAATTTTTCAATTTATTTCTATTAATTTTTATTTTATTTGTATTGAAATTAATTTTACAAATCTTTTAAATTTTTACTTTTCTAAGCATCGTAAATAATTATAATTTTTCCTTCTTCATTATGTATTATTTGAGTCACAAGTTTCAAAATATTTTTATAATTAAGTTTGATATAAATTAATTAATTTGAGGATCTGCTTATAAAATAATATTTTATAACTAAGACATTTATAATCAGTATTTAATCTTAAAATTACAAGAAAATATCTGAAAACTTGTATTGTATGCAGCTACCTCCATTTAAAGCATAACTGGAAGGAAATTATGAAAGATATTAATTTTAATACAATTCTTTTCCATTTCACATTATAAACTTTGATCGTCTAAATTATTTATACAGTGTGTTATAAGTTGAGAAAAAGCTAAATAGCATTGTTTTTGAAGAAAAATTAAGATTTATACTGAATAAATTGTGAGTTCTGTTGAATTACATTTGTCACAATTTATATTAGAAGACTTAATTACTAGAAAGTAACCGGATTGATTTTTTCTTAATATATATCTAATATGCAGATAAGCATTTTACATTTAAAAAGTTTTACAGCTTGGTATTTAGTGCAAGTATTTGAATCAGAATTTGCTTAACAATCTAGAATTGTCTGAATGAACTTTTTTAATCTCTACTGGAATTCTTTAGGAAACGAATGAGATAAGATTGCATTAGTCCTTGAATGTAAAGTCTTAGTTCTAGTTTACTCTGCACTAATTATATCACCTTTTCCTACATTAAAATTGATCACAATTAGAATAAATGCTATATTTCACTATTCTGATCCTTGTCTTTCTAAAATAAAAGCTAAATAATGTTTCTAATAGTTGCTATGTTTCTGTATAGCTTACTTAGATAATGAATATGCAAACATAAAAGAATTAGAAAAGGTAAATTTAAAAGTTTGATTATAAATAAATATGGAAATGATCATAATAAGAAATAAAGATTTATAAGAATAATATTTAAACCATGTAAATAATGGTATCCTATTATTATATTTAGTTATATCATTTAATTATCAAATATTTTATTAAGTCTATCAATTGTTTTCATTTTAAGTCTTCAACTAAAGTCTCCCTATTCTAAATCCATTTCTTCTATATAGTTTAACATCTCAGAAAATTTATATTCAATTATTATTTTTTTAAAGTTTTTGCTTAACTTAACAATATATTCTTCTTTTAGTTTAGAACAACCGTGCAAAATAAATTTTTTTAAACTATTCCAAATTTAATATTAAAATCCTTATTCATCTTATATAGGAAATGCTTCTTAGTTTATTTCGCTATTACATCTTAAGTCTAAGTATTCAAGCTAGTTACAGTTTTTTATTATTTAAATAGCATCTTCGTTACCTAAATTGCAAAAACTTAACTATAATTTTTTTATAGTAGGTATTTTTACTATTTCACTAATTCAATTTTTCTGTCTTATTTTCCATGAATAAAGTTCAATTCTTTGTATTTATTAACAATAAGTATTTAATATCTTGAAAGTATCATTTTATAATCCTTCGATATAACTAAGTTCAATTTCTTTTAATTTCTAGCAATTTTGTAATATAAAATTAATAGTTTAAGGTTTAAATTAATGAAGTTGCTATGATTATAAACATTCAATTTTCTTATTATAAATTCCTATTTAATGAAGTGTCTAATCTTAAATATTATTTTAATTTCCAAGTTTCAATTTCTTTAGATTAGGAGAGTGCATCAGGATTAATTATAAAATGTCATCTATTAAATTATTACAACTCTAAATGCTAACATCCACAAGTTAAAATAACTTTTCATTTTAAGAATTTAAATCTTATTCTACTGCTTAAATTCACTAAGCTAAGCTGGATTACTTTAAATGTTAATCATTTATAAAAGTGACTTCATAAAATGATATTGATATTAAGAAGTTAGAGTTATATAGTACTAGCTTGATAAATTGATTACTTATTTATACAGGTCCAGATAAGTATAATTACTATAACTTAAATTATTCCTAAATCTAGAAGTTAATATTACTCATTAGCTGCAATTCTTTTTCTTATATTTATACATTTTCTTATTCGTCCTCTTAGATATTAAAATTGTATAAGCTGAGATTTTTCAAATCTTTAGATCTACAAACTAAAAGAATAAATCAATAGGAATTATAAAATTTTAGTTAATTAATCCTAATAGTTTATAAACTGTTTTGTCTATAAAAGAATTCTTAAATTTCTTACACTGAAGAATCTTTACATTTTATATCTAAATTTTATAGTTAAGAACCCCCAAATTTACTTAATCATTTGTTCAACATTTCAAGTATTATAGGTGGAATAGTTATTAAATTAGGACAAAGTTTTATTATAGCTTCGATATAGTGAATGTTAATATATTCTAGATTTTATCCTTTTATTTATAGAAAACTCTTTATCTTTTCATAATCTAGATTATTACTTTTTAATTCTAGGCTTTTCAAATTCAAGTTTTAACAATAATCTAGCAAGAATTATCCTGTTAATTATTATGCCTAGTATAAGTAAATTGATTCCAACTTAGGTAATTATTGTAAAAACCATAAAGACTAGTCATTTAAATCTCCAATGATTCTTAAGTTTCTTAGCTAGCTAAAATGAGAAATAATAAAGCATAAGTTATTATTTAAGTTTATTCCATATAACTAAAAATCTTTAATTTTTAGTTATTAATTGTTTTTTAAGCATTTCAGTCTTTATTAGATACTAACTACCAATATATCAGAAATCTAATTTTTCAATCTTTAAGGAAATAAACTAAATTTTATTTTTAAAGTCTCTACATCAGATTTGGATATTTATTTTAATGTTCATTTAACTTAGTTTTTGGTAATTTGCTTATCTTTTATTTAATAACTACCAATTTTTAGAGATCTATAAAAGTATCTATATTAGTTGAAATATCTATTGACTTATTGCAGAATAGCAATGTCTTTATTTTCTAAGAACTAAATAATGTAATTTATAATATTTTAATTCTTCTAAACTTTTTATATTTAGCTCTCATTCACTTATTAGTTTTATACTTAAAGCTCAATTTTATTTATCCCTATAGTATCTTCTTAGTTTCCCAGTGTATTTAGTTACTGATTGAAATCTTAGTTTATATCTTGCTTCAATTCTGTTCATTGATGTTCTACTTAAAAACTATTTTGAAGCTTTGCTTCTTCGTTTCGTTCTAATTTTTTATCCTTTTAAGGTTGAGATATAAATATGGCCTAGCTTTACTGATGTTCAGTTCGATATATCTAGGCTGATTTCTTCTAGCTGGTATGCTTTTTGTTATTAAAACAACAAGCTCTCATTTTATATAGTAAAAGGTAGTGTGGTAGAAATAAGGTATTTACATTGTAATTAGATAATTCTTTAGAGAATTATAGAGTAAATTCTAAAGTAAAGTATAGTTATAAAGACACTAATACTTTATATTTATCTATTACTAAATCAGTTACTTCTATTCTTCTTAATTAACTACTATATGCATCTCTACTTTATACTCTTACCTATATCTACTTACTATCTATTTCTCTACTTTAGATACTGTTAAGTTACCCACCTTTATTCTATTCCTATCTTTCCTTTATTTAAAAATCGCTTACTAACTTATTTCCATCTAATTACTACCTTTTTAAGTCTCTTCGCTATCCTTCCTTAAGAGATCAATCTATTATTTTAGATAATAAGAAATCTTGCCTTTGAATAGAGTTACAGGATAACAGTTTTTAGTCTAAGAAATATAGCTAAGATTAGGAATAAAAATCAGCTTTATTTAGACCTTTTAGAAGAATAGACTGGATGTGATAAATGCTTCGTTTAAAAGCTCTAAGAGAATTATGATAAACTCAATCTCAAAAGACAGGAAGAAATTTAAGCCTTTACTTTATCAGCCTAAAGTTTGCTATTTAGTCTTAAAGAATCAATTCTAGTGTTGAAGCTAAACCAATTTAAAATTTTATCGATGATGCTAAGACTTTCGATTGATATAAAGAGTGAATTAGTAAATTAAAAGCAGGGAAGAAATTCAAGTATATATAAAAAGTCAACTTAAAAATAAGCTGAAAGCAATCTATAAATTTAAACTCCCTTCTTATCCATAATAATGATATATAATCATCGTATATCAAGCTCAAATTCAATGATATTATATCTATGAAAATTTGAACTCTTTAAATCGAAACTAAGACAAAAGACTAGAAAGAGTGCTTAATCTAAGTAAATACCCAATAATAAAGACATAAAATGGTAAATTTATTATTTGCTATATTTAGATAAATAAAACTATCTGGTGAAACATTAAAGATATAACTTCGAAAAAAATGATCGCAATACAGAATGTAAAAGTATTCTGTTAGCTATGTCCAAAACGAAGAAATTGAAGAGATATAGTTGTTTGATTAAGTGGCTATATCTAAGTTGGCTTACCACTTTATTTATTATTATTTAATTGAAAAAAAAGCAATTTAGTCTACATACTTATTGGCTTCATCAGAGAACTGGATATGAAGCAGTTGAGGTAACTCCACATTGTCCAACTGAGATGCTTGAATCGGCTCTCTTCAATCTATAATATCATTTCTCTCCTCATTATGTACCCCACGAATTATTGATTCTCAAGTAGTCTTGTCCATTTTCAATACCATAACTAACAAAATTTACACCACGGTTAGGTGAAGATGAACATTATCCATTATAAAAGTTTCAAGAATAGAATGACTTATTTGAAATATCAACTGCAACTGATATAATATGTCCATTTACTGAATTTTTCAAAGCAACTTCATTAGAGAGAACTTCTACAAAGTTTGCTATTCCGGTTAAAGTCTTGGATGAATCATATTTGAAGCTTCCATCTACACCAGTGTATGGATAATCTGATTCAGTCTCTTGACTGTTCTATTGCCAGAATTGGAAGGCAGAGTCCACCCATCCACCATTGCATCCTTGGTTGCCAAATAAATTAGAGCAGTCAACTAGTTCTTATTCAGAGAAGGATTCCAATTGTGTCCAGTCTTTTGGAAGTAAGCTCCTTCCAAACTTCCTACATCACTGAAAGCATAGCAACTTTCTCATTGGTTTTAATCTTTGACAGATGTTAAAACTCCCTTCAATTCCCAATCAAGAGAATCAGCAACATTTTATACATATTCATATATGTAGTTCTATGCCTTGTTTAAGTATCCTTGTATCCTAAGCAAGTCTTTCAGAATTCTTCGTTAGTCAAATCAGTGAAATGGTTAACTGCAAACTTTTTAATCAAGTTCATCTAGTTCTAGACTTTAATCCAGTAATAGCTATCATGGAAAATATTGTAGCTTTGCTATATCTCTTAGAAATAACTATAAGTCTTGTTGGATTTCTTATCGAAGGTGGAATTCAATCTATGATTATTAGCATTTTCATGAAACTTATATTTACCATAAAAGCTCTTCCGTGCTTTTTGCTGCAAGCATCGCTAAAGCGACTAAACTGTTTAGGACAGCCAATAATTTAATAATTAGCTTGCTAGAAGCCATTTAATTTATTAAATTAGGTATTTTTAATTTAATTGGCTAACTAGAAAGAAAAACTAAGTTATGTTTAATAATCTAAGCATTAAATACACTTATTTATGTCTAATACTTTACTAGTTTAAGGTTTTAATCCTTTTAGCTTTCTTATTACTTCATTAATTTTGCATTCTTTGTTGATTACAAGGTAAAGGGTATATCTTTTAAGTTAAAGGAAAAATTATATAGCTTTGGTATGGAAAAGAGTGTTAGATTATTTTAGGATTGATAGTATAAATAGCAATTAAGAGGTTAGGCTAAGATGTTTTTTCCAGTTTAGGTAATGTGTAAGAAAGAATTTAAATAGGAAAATCCTTCTAATAGTCTGTTGTTGGTATATATCAGCATGACAATTTCTAAAGCTACAGTTAAGAGATATAAGTGAATGTCTTACTCTTTTAATTTAAGCTTTTTGATGGGAGCAAGAAATGCGAGAATATCAAAAAGCTAAATAAAAATTATAAATAAACGCAATCTAATTGATTCAGCTACATCAACTACATCAGCTACATCAGCTACATCAGCTACATCAGCTACATCAGCTACATCAGCTACATCAGCTACATCAGCTACATCAGCTACATCAGCTACATCAGCTACATCAGCTACATCAGCTACATCAGCTACATCAGCTACATCAGCTACATCAGCTACATCAGCTACATCAGCTACATCAGCTACATCAGCTACATCAGCTACATCAGCTACATCAGCTACATCAGCTACATCAGCTACATCAGCTACATCAGCTACATCAGCTACATCAGCTACATCAGCTACATCAGCTACATCAGCTACATCAGCTACATCAGCTACATCAGCTACATCAGCTACATCAGCTACATCAGCTACATCAGCTACATCAGCTACATCAGCTACATCAGCTACATCAGCTACATCAGCTACATCAGCTACATCAGCTACATCAGCTACATCAGCTACATCAGCTACATCAGCTACATCAGCTACATCAGCTACATCAGCTACATCAGCTACATCAGCTACATCAGCTACATCAGCTACATCAGCTACATCAGCTACATCAGCTACATCAGCTACATCAGCTACATCAGCTACATCAGCTACATCAGCTACATCAGCTACATCAGCTACATCAGCTACATCAGCTACATCAGCTACATCAGCTACATCAGCTACATCAGCTACATCAGCTACATCAGCTACATCAGCTACATCAGCTACATCAGCTACATTATTTCTGAGATCTAGCTAGAAATAATCAAGTTTCTGAACTAAGTTCAAAAGCAAAAGCCTCAACAATTTCCTAATAATAACCATAAAGTTTTCAACTATTAGAGTATTTAAGAATAAACGCTTAAGGTATAAAAGCTTAATAATTATTAGTCATGCTGAAAGGGAAAAAAGTCTGAAAATTGGTAGTTCAAGCAAGGAGTTATTTAATTCATGGACGTAAAATAAAGCAGATCTGTTGAGAGTTAGTAATACTGAAGGTATTTTAGAAGTTTTTAATATGTTACAAATACAGGACTTGTGATATACTTGAGATTAAGAAACTTAGTTGTAGAGAGAAGGAAGACACATTTAGTCTAAGTAAATGAATAAATTCAACCAAATGAAGAAGAGTAAAAAATGTAATAATTATACAAAGCTTATTTCAAGATCAAGCAAAAATTAATAGCTTCAAGAAGTGAAGGAGATAGAAGACTATAATAAATATTGACTTAGGCATTTCTAAAATGAGCTATCATTATGTAAAATACTAAGCTTGTTTAAATTTTCTTAGTTTATAAAGCAAATAACCATTTTTATTAATATATTTATTAAAAAAAAAGGCTATTTAGTTAATTATTGCTAATATGGGTTTGAATTATACAGAAAGATTGTCAGTCAAAATTACCAGAGAGAAGTAAATTTTATTAATGCAGACTATTGGTATTGTATTCTACCGAAAGTATCGTGTGCTAGCTAACTTGATAATTATAGTGATGAGAAGAAAAATTAATGAATAATAGATAATTTAAGTAGAAGTAAGTGTAGAATCTATTTTATATGTTTAATTTTTTAATTATTAAAATATAAAAGGCTTTATGTAATCATTCTGTAGAGCAACCTTGCAAGGCAATGTCGAAACTTCACCTACTAGTTTACTATTCTTAGCTTAACAAATATCGCTCTTCTTCTTTTATTTGTAGCTTTCTATCTCTTTAGTTTCCAATTTCTTATTATTGAACTAGAAACAGATCTTACTTGCTTTATTCTTTCTATCTCATCGCTTATATTATGACTCAAATTATTTTGGAAATTGAAACCTTCCTAATTAAGAATAAATTTTGCTTAAGGAAAGGAAATTAAAAAATTCGAATAATCTATTCTATCTGCCAGTAATTTATCTGAAGTTCCCGAAGGTAGGAATCTTTCCAATATTCTTGAAAAGGGTTAGCTTCTTTCTACTACAGGAGGAGAAGGAAAAGATTGTTCTTATTTCGTATTTACGCTACTACTATCTAGCACTTGATGAAAATTGAGTCATGCTAGTCTTTATTCTTAATGCTATTATCGTTACCTTCCATGCCTCTAGCCAAATTTTCTATTTTGGAGGAATTCTCTCAATTTTATCTCTTTAATAATTTCATATCCACATTAAGGATAAACTTGCTTACTATTAGCTGAATTAATTATATTTTCATCATAAAAAAGCGAAATAGTTTCCTACGGTTAAATTAATTTAATTTCAGCGATTCAGGAATTTAGAATTTTTGGTTTATTATTACTAATTATTCTATTAAGTTTCCTTAGTCACTCGAGTAAATCCATAGCCAGTAAGGATTTTATTAATTAATTAATTTCAACCAAAAAAGTTTTTGGACTGGAAACTCCTTTCCGATTGCACAACCCGACGCTCTCTTTTTATGAAATAACGGGGATATCCTGTTGTGCTCCAGGCACAGCTGCTAGGGAGCTCCATCGCTATGAGCAGCCAGGCTTCAAGCCCCTACCAAGAGCGGATAATCTCAAAGGCAGTGTTCCCTTCAGAAAATGACTTTGACCAGGGACTTTCTTAGCGACAGGAAAGGAATTTGTTCCTAGCCATGAAACCAGAAAGTGTTGTCACGAAGGTCATTCTCAGCTCCCATCATCTTTTCAATTATAAGGATTTTATTAATATCAGCGAAATTATCCGAAGTGCCTTCTTACAATTCAAGCAGTGAACTTTTTTTAGTCTCTTATTTAAAGGCATTGGATTGATTTTCCATTTTATACATTTTAGCATTTTATTTATTTTTGCTTAAGATAATTAGAAAAATATTATAAATCTTAAATAAATTCATCAACCTTCATAAAGCTTTAGAACTGCAGTCTATAAAGGATACCACTGACTCTTATTCTATCTATTTTTAATCTCACCTAAAATTACACTGAAGATTTCTTTTAAATTAAGAGTTTAAAGAAATCTCTAATATTTAAGCAATCTAATTATAATGTAGAGTTCTTCAGTTTATTAATATATTTTATGCAATTGCAAATTATTAAATTAAAGTTATCCAATTATATGGAATTTGATATCTCTACTTTAGTAGCATTTTAATTTTACTCACCTTTGAGATAAAGTAGATAATCCTAAATACTTTTATCTTAAATATTAGAGATATTAAATAAGTTAAATCTAGAAAATTATATGAATTTAGTTTTAAACCTTAATTGCATAATTAATAAAAGCAAGCATTTTATATATGATATCCCTTTTTACATTCTTTACCTTATTTATTTATTTTTATTTAGTAAGCTTTAGAAGTATTTAATTAATATGCTGAAAGATTATAATAGCAAATGCTTTTAGCTAAATTGATAAACTTTTTATTTGGTTTTTACTTTCTAGCTTCCTTTAATAATGATTGCTATTTCTTAATGAATTAAATCTTTCTTTAAGAATGCTTATAAACATATAATCTTATTTTCCTAGACAAATTTTAAGATAATAATATGAAAGTTCTAATTCTCTTTCTTTACTATTTTATAACTAATTAGGGATTTCT
Source organism: Loxodes magnus (assembly GCA_946699065.1). Lineage (NCBI taxonomy): Eukaryota > Ciliophora > Karyorelictea > Loxodida > Loxodidae > Loxodes > Loxodes magnus. Next base: position 43,692 of record CAMPDV010001114.1, read on the forward strand.
TAATAGTAGCCTATTTATCATAGAATGCTTATGAAGTTAATTTAATGAGTATTACTAGTAATGGGATATATTATATCATAATATTCTTATTTCACTTCCAAATTTTTTCTAATTAATTTATACTTATTAATATCTCTAACAATCCTATAGTTCTAATTATTTCTATTTATTACTTTTAAATTTACTTATATCTTCTAGCTAAAACAGCAACTTTAGACCTTATTAATATCATTTAACTTATTTTCTCATTTCCTTTCTTTTACCCTAAAAATTACTAATTTCATTATTTAAAATAGAAAATCAATCCAATGCCTTTAAATAAGAGACTAAAAAAAGTTCACTGCTTGAATTGTAAGAAGGCACTTCGTATAATTTCGCTGATATTAATAAAATCCTTGCTAGTTTATCCTTAATTTGGATCTGAAATTATTAAAGAGATAAAGTTGAGAGAATTCCTCCAAAATAGAAAATTTGGCTAGAGGCATGGAAGGTAACGATAATAGCATTAAGAATAAAGACTAGCATGACTCAATTTTCATCAAGTGCTAGATAGTAGTAGCGTAAATACGAAATAAGAACAATCTTTTCCTTCTCCTCCTGTAGTAGAAAGAAGCTAACCCTTTTCAAAAATATTGGAAAGATTCCTACCTTCGGGAACTTCAGATAAATTACTGGCAGATAGAATAGATTATTCGAATTTTTTAATTTCCTTTCCTTAAGCAAAATTTGTGCTTAGATAGGAATGTTTCAATTTCCATAAAGGCTTTGAGGTATAATACGAAATTGAGGTTACAAGAGTAAAGCAATCAAGATCTGCTTCAAATTTGATAAATAAATAAATAAATTTGATTATAGAGCGTATAGCACTCTCGTTGGTGCGCAGCTCTTTAAAAAAAATGTTTAATAGTGACAAGAATGTTTGTTACTGATAAAATTATCAGATACTGGTAGCCCTTGTTCAATACTGGTATAATTATTCAGTACTGATAAAAATGTTCAATACTGATATAATTTTAGAATACTCATAATCTTTAATACTTGTTAGAGGTCCAAGGACATGGCAGGATTGTGTCTCATTGCATCACCAAAGCAGAGGACGACATGTGTCAATTATGGGTACTTAAATTCCCCACCTCTGATGAAGCTCGCAATATTATTTCTTTTTAGTTCCAGTATTAAAAATAAATGCAACCAAGTCAAGCCAACGTCGAAGGTCTAAGAATCTTATGTCTCGAGGCCAAACCAAAGCAGAGGAAGACATAAAGTCGATTATGGGTACTTAACTTCCCCAACCTCTGATGAAGATGACCTTGTTGTTCACCTTCGAACAACTATGGCGGTTTTAAAATATGTTATAATAAGAATTGGCAAACTAAGGAGATGCTAAGCTTCGAATTAAAAGAAGAAGAACGATGCTTGCTATGCTAAGAGCAGCTAACAAGTAGGTAAGCTTCGACTTTACCTTGCATGGTTGTTTCCAGAAAGAATGCATAATGCCTTTTATTTTAAAGAAATAAATAATTAAAAATATAAAATAGATTCTACACTTACTTCTACTTAAATTACCTATTATTTATTATTCTTCTCATTACTATAACTATCAAGTTAGACATCACACGCTACTGTTGGATGTTAGCTTATACAATAATAATTATTAGATAAGCATAAAACATTCTAAGTATGATTTTATCTTAAGATATAAGATGTGACATTTATTATTCCTAAAAGTCTTTCTTCCAGCTAGAATCATTAGCTAACTTTTTATATCAGCTTCTAAATAAATCAACCTCTCTCTTTAATCTATTAACTTTAAATTATCTTATCTTTTCATTTGCTCTCTCATCTCAGAGGTATAGGTCTCGACATGATATATAAATTTTCTAATAGAAAAATAAAGTAAAAAGGCTAGTTTAGTAGAAAAGCCTTAATAAAATAATTAAGGAAGCAAAATAATCCTTTAGAAAGCTACTAATTATACTTAAAGTATATCCTTCCTATTATAAGTAAAAGCATTATAAATAGATAACTATTATTAGCATACAAAAACTATGATAGTAGCAATATTGATTGCATTAAAGTTCTAAATGATAGACTACATGAGTATAGATAGATAGTAGTTGATATTATATAGATTAAATGAATTAAATAATAGGTAAATGTATAATTAAGTTAATATATGAATTCTTAATTTAGAAAAGCTTCTTAGCTTTAGACTAGTATAATAACTATCTAATTATTAATAACTTATTATTTTCTTAAGGTTTAGAATTAAACATAAATAGATTTAAACTATTTACTTCACTTTCGTTATAATCAATATGGCTGAATCTAACAGGTGCAGCTTATGCTTAGTTCATTTCGACTCCTCAATACGAATTCCTGTAACCCTTCCTTGTGGACATCAAGTATGTCAAATTTGTATTCTTGAAGAATACTTAAAAGAGGGTTCTAATCAGTGCCCAAAAAGAAAGTGTAGAAAAGTTTCATTTAATGACCCAAAAGATTTAATAAGCTAAAATAACTAAGCAAGTGAAAGCAAATAAGAATATAAATCACTTCATCTTGAAGAAACTAAAATTGAGCTATCTTACTAGCAAAACTGAAACAAATAAAAGTCAAGATTTTAACCTTAAATAAAGAAGAAATAAACTTAACAGTAGAAGAAGAAGAAACAATTGAATAACTGAAATAAAAATTAGAAAGACTAGAAGGAATTGACACTGATTTTTATGAACTTTATAGATAAAAAGAACAATTAGATAGTTAACATAGAATAATTAAAATGGAGAATGAAGAAGAAGTTTAATTAGATCTATTGTTTAAGAGATGTAATTAATATAAATTTTAGGAAGTGAGAAAATAAGATAAAATTTAGTTGGTAAATATTAAAAAAGAAAGTAATTAATAAAAAATTAGTTTTCGAAATAAAGAGAGAATTATATGGTAAATAAATAATAATAGAATGTAAATAATAATAAAAATTAGAAAGTATTAAATAGTCAAAAATAAGAGAAAGTAAGAAAATTTAAAAAAGACTAAAATAACTTCGAAAAAAGTTAGAAATAAATGTATAGGAGGTAAATTTTAAAAAGTGTGTAATATAATTATCAAAAGTGAGTAATATTTTAAAGCTAGAAAGTAATAAAATTAAATTTAAGAATGTAATAAAATAAATAAGATTGTAAGAATAATAAGAAAGGAAGTAAAAATTAAATATAGAATGTATAAAATAAAAAGATTGTAAAATAATTATATTAAGTTGGTAATTTAACAAATCCAGAATGTAAATTATTTAATATATAGCAAGTAAAAATAACAAATAAAGGAGGTAAAAATTAAAATAAGAGGGTGATTCTATTTAAAATAGAATGTAAGATATTTTAAATATTTATAGATGGTAAGATATGTTAATAATTATAGGTAGTAAGATATCTTAAATATTTTAGAATGTAAGATATTTTAAATATTTATAGCGAGTAAGATAGTTTTTATTCACAGTTTGTATTTAAAAACTATTATAGCTATATATTTTTATTATTATAAGAGGGTATTAAATTATCTTAGGCGGTAAGAATCTACTTCAGGTATCTTTTTAATTTTTGATTGTAAGAAATAATTATAAGATGGTTTTAATTTTATTGAAGCTAGTATTTATTAATATTAGTTTGTAATATTTAAGCTTAGTTAGTAATAAAATGATATAGAATGTAATATTAGTAATATTTAAAGGGGGTAATGATTGATTTGAAAAGAAAGTAATGTCTAATATAATTGATTAAAGAATGTTAAAGTAATTATTAATTTTAGATTATTTATACTAGGTAGTTATTTTTCTATTTTAGGATGTAAATAATTTAATGATAAGTAAGTTTTTGATTATAGAGTGTAATTTTTAATATAAGTGGAGATGGAAAACACATTTGACAGTTTTAAATATTTATCTTAAATTAATATTTTATTATTATAATATAAAATGGAAAATTACTTGCAAAAAATCTATTCTCTAAAGGAATCATCTTAGTCAAACTACGATTAATAAAAATAATTTAAGAACTCCAAGTCATGCAATTAGAAAATTTTAAACTTTTAAAACTTTACAAGAACTCGAAAGAAAGCTTGAACATCTGATGATTAACTCATAAGAAAAAAAATTTAAAATAAGCAGCTAGGAATTATAAGGATAGAATAATTAGAAACAAAATTTAGACAATTCAGAGTTAACTGAAAGCATATTACTGCAAAAAATGTAGATGAATACTCCGATGAATGTAGAGCAACAGCCTACAACAAATTATATTCCCTATTGGAAAATAATGAGATGTTGATACTGCAAACGACCAGGGCACAAAGTTAGAAGCTGCTTCTAATTCTAATAAAAATAAAAGAAAATAGTAGAAAACTAATGGGAAAATATTTTCAGGATCTATTGCAATCAAGAAGGTGAATTATACAGAAAAAAATACTCAAGCTAAACAAAGAAGCTCCAAACATATAGCATGCAATTAACAAATTTAATAAGAAATGAATGGGAATCGATCTATCAGAAACTCTCAGAAAAAAAGATTAAAAATCCTTAGAACATATGATAAACAAGATCTAAGCAAATATGAAGTCTTTTTTTATTAATTTTAAACTTTTGATTTGTGATTAACCAAATAAAGGTGAAATCACGTAAATTAATTAATTTTTGAATTAGATAATTTAGTTATTTTAAAGTTACCAAATATATTAGCATTATATTTTAAGATCTTTGTTAATTTTCTTACTTTTTCAATATATTAATGAAAAAGTGATTCCTATTAAGGAGAAGTTGGAATTAGTAATTTAGGTAATATTTTGATAATAGTTAGAGTTTTTTTGCTGATGTATTAAATTTTTATAATAGTTCTTTGATTCTTAAAATATGTTTAGAAGTTTTTATTTTATATCCTTTCTATTAAATATAGCTTTAGCAAGATTAATGTTTTCTTTGCTGATTGACTAAAGAAAGTATCAGTTACTGAAATCTGGTATTTTTTGCCTTTTTATTTTATGTTAATTAAAACTAGAAAGAGAACTATTATACTGATATGTTCAAATGGTACGAAAAGATAATGATTCTTTACTATGTTGAACTAAGTGTTGTGCTAGATAGCTTGATAGTGAATAAACCAAGTAGTAACTTCTTTAGCTAAATAGTAAATAAGATTTGTAAATTATTAATTTATAAAATATAAATAAATTATTTTAATAATTATCATTTATTTTATTATTTTAAGCTAAAATATGGGAATTTTCTAATATAATTGTTGATATATATATAAATAATAAAAATGATAGGATAAATAAAATTTAATCTTTTAGCATTTATAATATTAAAGGATAGTTTTAGTTAAAATGTGTTTTTAAATAAAAGAAATAAAGTAATTTAATTATAGTTAAATATTTATGTAACTATAATTTTCTTATTATTAGCAAATTAATAATAATGGCTTATATTTAAATTTCTTTAAACTGACAATTATAAAATAATTAATTTTACATAATTATAATGTTTAATTATATTTTGATATATAAATTAATAATTTATACTTAACTTTAAAATATAATAAAAGTTAGTTAAGATTATTATTATAATTACTTATATTATTTAGAACTAAAAATTATATATTCATTAAATATATAATTATTGATAATTCTTTATTAATTTTATTTTATATAGTTATCTCTAAAGATATGTTTAACTATATTTACTTTTTAATTCACTAAATTATTGTTTTAATTATTGTAGACATTAATTATCAAATGAGAACTTTTATATTTTTATAATCTAGTAATCAAATGCTTATTGTTAACCAATTATTTAAAACTCTTATCAAAATTATGAAAAGCATCCTCTTTATTAGTTTTAAATTGATACAAAGATAATTAATTCTAGCTAAGCATATAATTATTGAATTATTTTATATTTTTGATATATTATTTTTAATATTAATATCTTACTATTATAAAGGATTATTTTTAACTATATTTTGCTATCATTTAGAATTTATATTATTAAAGTAATAAAGTTAAGGTTCTCTTTAGTTTACTTAAAATTTCAATTCCTTTTAGATATTTCTTCCTTTATATTATCTATGTTTTATTAATTATAGTTAAATAAAGAGTTCTTTAAATGGTTTCATTAGCAGTTTAATTAGTTTTTAGAATTTAAATTTTAATATTTATTTATAAAAATAAATGGTATAAATTAAAGCTATTTAGTAATAATATATCCCTTTAATAATAGAGTTATTGCATGAAACTGTTTATTTAAATTAAAATAATTTTTTGACATCTATAACTGCATGAATTGCTTCCTTCAATTAAAGACATTAGTAAATGTTTTTAATGCTTTTTAATTATGATCTTTATCTCATCAATTTTTAATTACTCTTGTTATAGTCTCTCTTTTATGTCTTCCTTTTTTACTTTTTCCATTTCTAATAATTCTAATCTTCTTGATATAAGTTTCTTATGAAATATTTGTATTTATAAATCTAAATATCCCAAATAAGAATTCGGAAAGAAGTTTATAAGTCCTTAATCATATATTATAAAGCGCTTAAGTCATAATTCCCAATTTTTTACGATAGTCAATCTCTTATATTAGAATAGTATATACATCTAAAAATGTACTCAAATGTATCATACTCTCCACACATACAGTAGGGATTATCAATAGGATAATGACAAGCTTAAAGATCTTTTCGAAAATTAAAAGATTAGGTTCTAAGTTTATATATACTAATAATTTCTTGTCTAAATTATTTGTTCAACTTAATGTAAATAATTACTAGAAATTGGTTAAGTTAAGATTACTAAACTGCTTAGTATATATTTTAGCTATTTTCATTCTCTTAAACTTTTGAGTAGCTGTATTATAAAAATATTATTGTATTTTGTCTCTTATATATTTAGTAAAAAATTTTTAATTTATACTAATCTTGGTATTATAAAGGTCTGATAATTGCTAAACTAGATCATAGTATTGAAATCCTTTTTTTTCAGTTGGTAATGAAAAGAGAGCCTATTGTCGATGTTGAAAAATCAATACATTCTTATTTAATTTTATAATAGAATTTAAAAAACTCTACTGTCATAATGTGTTTGAAAGATAACCAGTTTAAATCTATGAAACATAACTTATTAATGTTGAATTTGCTGCTTAAATTGCTTTTCTTGAAATCATTCTCATATTTGATTCAATTCTATTCAAAACTCCAGTTATTCCTTTTTGAATACAACATGGTGCTTGCTCTCCTCCATATTCTTCTTTAGGTAGTGTAAAAAATCTGCATAAAGTTTTAAAATATCAAGAAGTCACATTCTTATATCTCATTAGTTAAAAAAAAAGTTTTTTTCATTGTAACTAAATATTTGAACGAGACTTCTCTGCAATGGGAATTAAAATTCTTCTTCTAATGTAGCATTACATCTAAATATGTTACTAGTTCCTTTTAAATAATTGGTTAATTGTCTAATCATAAATTTAAATTTTATTATTTATAATGTTTTTTTAAAATTTAGATGCATTCAGATTTGATAACATTGATCTTTAAGTGAGTTTATGTAAAAATCTTACTTGTTTCATTTATTAACTTCTGCATCTACTTTGAAGTTTTGGAAAGAAGAATCAGATAATCTGCTCATCGTCTGCATGCGAAGTTAATACTCCAACCCTGGCATTTGAATCTCAATTAGGTACTTTTATTTCAAAATATCTAATTACTATGTCATAATACAACAATGCTAAAATTAGTCCATGTGAATTTCCTTACATAACTCCATTGTTGTATTATAATGTTCTGGTGCTCTTTAGAATTCTTTTAGGTAGATTAAGATTCTTGAAGTTTAATATGAATTTATCAAAAATAACATCTAATACAATGCTATTAAACATTAGGATCCTTTATTCCAGACTTAAGTTATACCAAATTTCCTCGAGATCTTACTAAGAAATATGCTGGTTTAAAAGGGCTAACTCAGTATATGAAGAAGCATACATTATATCTAAGAGAATAAATTAATAAGTAACTAAACAGCGAAACAAATTTGGAAAGACTTCAAGTATAATTTGTGAAAGTTTAAAAAAATAAAGCAAAAAAGAAATTTTACTTCTAAATGAAGATGCTAAAGAAATATTTTCACATACTAAGAATATTAAAAACCCTAAAAAAATAATTAAATGAACTTTAATTAAGAAATCAAAAATAAATCCATTGAGTCATGGAAGAATTTTTTTTTAACTAAAATTTTAATCTAACTAAATAATATAATTCTCAGTAATTAAAAAATAGATAAAATATAAGAAAGTATTTAGGAAATTAAAGATTATCAACTCTCATATTTATAAGGATTTTATCTTTTTACCATACAAGAAATACAAGAATTATAAAAGAAATTACGAATGGAAAAGCAGCTGTTTCAGCTTAAATAAAAGATGAATTTCTGAAATATGGTGGATAATATTTGTTAATAATTCTTCACTCTTTTCTGAATAATATGTTAAGATTTGGAAGAATCACTTAGGAATTAAATACATTGTCGGTAATTCCAATATTTAAAAAAGGAAATAAAGATGGCTGAAAAAACTGACTACCTATTTCTCTTATTAATATTATTATAAAACTATATGATAGAGCTTTAACAAAAAGACTATACAATCTGCTTTATTAGAGAAATTTGATTGGTTCTTCATAAATGGGATTTATGAAAAATAGATAAACAACTTAATAAATTTGAATAATATAACAAATAATTGATAACTATCGGAAAAGTGCTAAAAGTAAGACTAAATTGATAGCAACACTGATAGATGTTTAAAAAATGTTTGACTCAATAGAAAGAAGACTTTTATTAGATCAATTTAAGAGAGTTAAACTACCACTTGGACTAATAAAAGCCTTAGAGTTGTTTTACAAAAATCTAAATTCTTCATTTAAAATAGATGGAGATAAGTTTGCAGGAAAGATTCTAAATATTTTTGACGATTTATTGCATCTTATAACCTATTTATTTTATATTTCCTCAAATTCTTGCACATTTTCAATTAATCTCATATAAAATTAAGTTTTGCTTATAAATCAATTTGCAGTAAATTTTTTTTTTAAGCTATAATATCATCTTATTACTGTTTATCTTATAAAAGAATTGTCTTAAGAATTAAGTTTTTATCTTTAAATAATCTAGCAATTTTCAGTTGATATCATACTTTATGAATAAATATAATTAAAATCTTTAAAATATCAATCAAATAGATAAAAAAACAATAGATAACGACTATTTAATTAGAAAATGAATATGAAAATATTTTAATTTAATTTCTTGATAAGATATTTTAAATTAAAATAAGTGATTAATCTTTTAAAAATTATATTTATTAAACCACTTTAAATGTTTTTATGTTTATGAATATTTAGTAGCTTAAATTAAAAAATACTATATTATATATTAAAGCAAGCATTTATTAAAGGAATGCTTAAATTATAAATTAATTGTCTTATAATTTAGAATAAAACAAAAAATGCTCATTATTAAGGTTATTTATGCAATTGTGGGCTATTAGCATTATCAGCTTAGTAGAAACTTTGCTCTTTATTATGTTATATATGTTTCTTTTTATATTTTCTAAATATTTCCCATTTTTTATAGATATAATAGTTATTAAATTACACTTTGTGTATGATTTTAATTAATACAAAAGATTAAAGCTTTTCTTTTAACCTTTTTGATATAATGAAGGTATATTGATTTCTTAATTATTTACACTTTCATGTTGGTAATTCGTATTATTTAATATTAGAATATAATTTTATTCTTATTTTAGATGGAAATATAAGATAATTTAAGAGAAATTGAAGATTTTTATAATTTTGCATATATTCAAATTATTTATATAGTTTACTAGCTAATGTTTTTATATGATAATCAATCAATTTTTTAAAAAAGCTTTCAACTTTAATAAAATAGCTTCATTAGAAATTCAAATTTTAAGATTAATAAATAAAATCAATTTTCTATATACATAGTAGATATATTCAAGTTGCTTAAAATCAGAAAGCTCTTTAAAACTATTCCTTTAATATTACAGAATGAGAAAAAATTTTGAAGAGAAAAAATACTTAATATAACAATTTTTTCTTAAAAACTAATTTTTCTCTTCTAAATTAACATCTTTTCGAGCACTAAAAACAGATAGTTAATCGTAGTAAACTCTTTTCAAAACTCTTTTACTCATCTTAAATTTTTAATGTTTTTCTAATTATTATAATAAAGCAGAATATTTTTAAACTTGATTAATAAATTTTTTTTCTATATTTTATATAGTTAGGTTAGATATATTATTTAGATCCTTGTTTAATTACTTTTTTTAGATTCTTTGTAAATTGGCCTAAAATTTATTATTATAGATGTATTGTACCTCATTTTTTCTATTTGACTATTCATAATTTTATAAAGAGATTTTTTAGTTCTTTTTGATTAGTTATTTTTAAAAATTTGGAATATCTATTAAAAAGTTAGTTTTAAGCCCTCTTATAGAAAAAATTTTTTACTGATTTTCTTCCTAAAATTGTAATTTATTTTTTTAATCTTTACTTCTTAAAAGTCATTTAAAAACTTTTCAAATCTTTTAAAATTATCCCTTTAAGAAAAGGATTTATCCATCACGAAAGTATTTTTTACCTTATAACTCAGAGCGAAAAAAGAATAAATTTTTCACGATTTCATGGTTTATTTTATTATATCTCCTTTTTTCTTTAGATCCTTTTCATTTAAGTAAATTCTTATAATATTAAAAATTTTTAAAGCGAATTTTTTCATTTACTCGAAAAGAAGTTCAAAACTAAAAATTGTATTTTTTTCCAAAGCATAAACAATAATTTTTTTTATCATTTCAAACATAATTTACCTTATCAAAAATATATTTTTAAATCAAAAAAAAAATTTTGTTCAAAATTTTTCAAATAAAAAAATTTTCCTAAAAAAAATGATTTTTATTTTTACAAAAAACCATTTCGACAAAAAATATTTCCAAATTCTATTTTAATATAAATTTTTTTAATTCCTATTATTTTCTCAAAAATCTTTTATATTTGGAATTTTTTCTTGAAATTTTATTCCTATTTAGTATTTTTATGCCGAAATCAAAAAATTTATTTCGTGCCGAAAATCTTTGGTAGTTAAAAACACTGAGCAATAAGCAAATTTTTCATTTTTCAAGAAATTCATACTCTTGAACTTAAAAATAAGAATAAAACTTACTATCAGAAAAATTATGTTTCCGATCGGAAACATTATATATTAAACATAAAATAAAAAATGTTTCAAATATAATTATAATAATAATTAATAAATAATAATAATATAAAATAAAAAATAATAATCAATAATAATATATATTAAATATCAATCATAAAAAATAAATAATAAAAAACAAAATTTTAAATAAAATACTTAATTAAATTTTTTAATTCATAATCAAAATTATAAACTAACTTTAACCTTATAAATAATATTTTAATTACTTCACAAAAAAAAATGAAAATTTATACTCAACTTGAAATTTTTACAAAATCTAAAAATAAAATCTATAAAATTTTATAGAATAAAATTAAACTTAAATTTATTGTACGTCTTCATTTACCAAAAATTATATTTTTAATATTTTTAAGCATAAACACTTTAAATCAACATACCTCACTAATTTCAATAACCTATATTACTCAACTTTTTTTTAAGCCAATAATATTTAAAAATATACGAATTTTTAAATAAATATATAAAGCAAATACTTCATATAACTGCAAACATAGTTATTATTAAATATTCATTTAAATGCATTACCAATATCTTATATCTTTAATCGTAAAATTAAATTAAGTCAAATAGCAAGTTACTCAACTCGAAACTCTCCACTTTCTAATTGTCCTGTCATCCGCTCCCGATACCAACCATCTATTATCAACACTCAATGCTATAGAATATATATACGATGTATGCCCTTAAAAAGTCTATATACACTCACCCTTATCAAAGTTCCAGATCTTGATTGTTTTATCGTAAGATCCAGAAAATATAGCACTTGAATCAACACTTAACTGAATACTTAATACACCACCTGTATGGCCTTAAAGAGTACGAATACACTAACCAGAAGAGAAGTCCCATATCTTAATAGTACTGTCGCCAGAACCCGATATTATATAGCTTCTATCCTTAGACACTATCACCGATGAAACTCCGACTGAATGCCCAATAAGAGTTCGCACATGCTGACCAGTCTAGAAATCCCAGATCTTTATAGTTTTATCATCAGATCCAGATATAATATATCTAGAGTCCGGGGAGATTACTACCGATAAAATATATAAAGTATGTCCCGTTAAAGTTCTTATGAGAGCACCAGTCTATAAGTTTCAGATCTTTATCGTTCTATCACCAGATCCTGATACTATATAGCTAGAGTCTGGTGAGATTACTACCGATTAAACATAAGAAGTATGACATGTTATAGTTCTTAGGAGAGTATCTGTCTGGAAATTCCAGATATTTATCGAATTTTCAGGATATCCTGAACCTGATACAATTCAATTCAGGTCACTTGATATGGCTACCGATAACACATATGAAGTGTGACCAGTAAGGATTTAGTCTAAAAAATATTAAAGAAATACCTTTACTTTGGTCATAACTGATCTTATTTATTAATTTTTAGTAACATAAGTTAGGTAGAATTTCATACTTAAAATGAAGTAGAGATATTTTCCCTAGAATATGGTTTCTCGCTCTTAAGAGTTTTCTTAAAAAAATACATTTAGTAAATTACGTTTCTTTTTTCTCCATTTTAATTTTTATAAATTACCTCAATAACTATTTAATTAAAATAACTTCACTTAATTTTACTTACTTAATTTCAATACAATTAAACAATTTAATTATTAAATTATTAATTAAGCATATTTATAAATATCTTATTTCTAAAACATTGATTTTTCTATTTTTGTCTTAAAACAAGATAAGATAATAAACTAATAGTGTACAAACTTTTACAATTTTAATTATTTTATATTTTTTTACTTTTAAATAAAAGCATAAATTATTATATCAAAAGCTTATAACGAAGAATTATATCCTTATTGTAATAACTTTAATTTAAATTTGTTAGTTACTACTTATTTGTGTTCTAAATCAAAGACTCTTAATAAGAAAACCTTATTTCTTTATAGACCCTTTTAAATTATAAATAAAATATTATAATTCTTTTAAAAACTATTGCTATTAATTATTGCTTTTCTCTTACATTTAATCAAAAAATGATTTTTTTAAGCTTTTTACTAATTAAAAAAAGTAAATAAAATAAGTTTCTTATTAATTAGTTTGAATAAATATTAAAAAACATCAAATTATTTAAAAAAGCATTTTTAGAATCTATAAGATAAACTCTTTTAATTACCCACTTTCTTACTACTATTTAATTAAAACTTTTTATTTATAAAGGCCTCTCTTAAATAATAAACTAATATAATAAATTTTAATACTGATTCTAAAGATATTATATGTAATAAATATAAGTAGTAGAAAGTAAAGATTTAAACTAACTATAAATGGTGTATCACTATTTTATCTTACAATTATTAATAGTAATATTTAATTATATGATTAAAATAAGCTTTAATATGTTTAATTATGTCTATTAAATACTTAATATTTAATCCTTTTACTTTATTAGTTATTAATTAATTTCTCTTTAATTTAGATATTAGATTAGTTATAATAAATACATTTAGATAGCTTTCTCTTTTATAGCAAACTAATATTGATTATTTATGTTATTTTAGTAATGATAATTTCTAATTAATAATAGCTAAATTATTCTAGATTACTTAAAGATACTTAATTCTATTATTCTATACAAATCTATATTATATTGCTAACACTTTAATACTCTCTTTCTTAAAATTAGTAGTTTGCTATTAAGAAAGCATATTTTTAATATGTTCTATTATTATTTTCTGAATTAATAGTAAACTTAACATAATATGTTTCTTTGTAGCATGAGATAATATAAGTATTAGATTAGCTAATATAAGTTATTTAAAACTAATCTAATAGATTATTATTTACTCTTAATACATTTTATTAGTCTACTATTATTCTATATCTTTCTGTTTCTAATAAACAATTCTTCATGCTTTATAGCACATCATCATTTATTAATCTTATTACAAAAGATTAAAATATAAAAAGCCGATTCAGACAATTATAGAATTATTTGAAGCTGAGACATTAAAATGAGGTAGATTTTTAGATTATTTATAATTTTCCTAAATTTAAATTATATTTATATATTCCTTTTTTTAACTATCTTTTGTAATTAACTTTTGTTTGGAAAACTGAAGATACATTTTGCAAAATAATTAGTCTTAATTTATCTAAGTTTATTTTAGTGAGCATAAGATCATATTAAATTGAAAGTATTAATGATACTAGTTCTATTTAGGTAATTATATGTACTAAAATAAATAGTAAAGAGAAAACATTATTCTTTTATATAATTAAATAAAGAAAAGCTAATTTAAATCTTCAATAGAGTCAATTATTCATTTATCTAAAATCCTCTATTTATCTTAAAATCAAGTGCTTAATATATTATAGCCTCCTTTACTCATTTAGTAATATTAATTCATAAAAACTTAAAAGAAAATTCCTTTTTACTCTGTACTTGCAAATATTCTAAGTACTTTAACTAGTTAAAGATAGGTTTAATTAGAGACTAATAAGAAATTTTCTTATCCTCTAGATAAAATATTTAATAAAACTGTGATTGCATTTCTTATTAATGAAGAATAATATTTTAAATTAAAATAAGGAAAATTAATATTTCTATGTTTAATAAAAATTTAAAATAATTTATTATATAAAATCTCTTAATATTTTATAAACAAGTAAATGCAAAATAATTAAGTAAATATAATTTAAAAAAGAATATTTATAATTCATGATATTATAAATAAATATTTTATTAATCTTTAGATCAAACATATAATCATGTAATCTAGATTTACAAATCTACTCAAATATTTTTAACATTTAAATTAAAAATTATAACCAAAACTTAAGAAATTTTATTTTTCTATCAACAATTAATATCAACTAATTATTTAATTGACACTATCAGTTTTATTCAATTATTTACAAATATTACTAAAATAAAAAAATATAAATTCATTAATTTAAAACATTACAAACATTATTATTTCAAACTTTATATTTAACAATATTTGTCATAAAGATAAATATTAAACAATATTTATAATCTTACAAATCTATCATCGATTTACTTTTTAAATAAAGAAATTCAACAAAAATTATTCTTAGAAATTTTCAATTTCAAAAAAAATAAAAAATGTTAAAAATGTTAAAAAATTTTCTAACTCTGAGATTTTTATAATCAGCCTACTGATAGTTAATTTTTACTATTTTTCATAGATTATGGATGTATATATGGTACAAGTATGAATTATTTTACTCAAATTTACTTCTGCTTAAGTGAAAAGTTTTAAATATTTAAATAAATAATTAAATTTTGTATTTTCTAATTATTTTTCTAAACTTAATATGAAATCCCACTAATTTTGTTTAAAATAATTTAATTTATATCAATATTAAGATTCTAATTTTAAATATTAAATAAAGTAGCAAAATTAATTAAAATTTTGAATTAAAAGTATATTTATTTTTTAATTTTATTGATTAAAATAAGCCTATAAATTAAAAAAATATGAAACTAGGACCATTTTTTATTAAAAGGAGAGTTAAGATTGTCTAAGAACAATATAAATACAAATAAAATAAGATTAAATTTGTTTCTAAATTTGTATTAAGAAAATAAAATATAAATGATAGTAAATTTGAATATTATTCTTGCTTATTTAAAATTTAATATTATTTAAATATTTTAAATATTTCTGGTTATTAAATTTTATAAAACTTACTCATTTATGATTACAAATTATAAGCTAAAATAATAATATTATAATACTATTTATAATTTATTTACCTATCTTATATTTATTATTTTTATAGATTCAATTTCATAGAAAAATAATTAGTAATAATTAGTATTTAATAATTAATGCAATTGTACTAATTATAATTAAAATCAAACTTTTCAAATTCTAGTTTTACCAGACTGGAAAATGCTATTTTTTACTTAAAATAGATAATTAAAATTAAATAACAAAAAATTATTTATAAAATAAACTATATCAATAGAGTATAAATATCTTCTTATTTTTAGTTTAAATATCCCTTTATATTCAAATTAGTTTTTTAAACATTTTCTAAGAAACTAATTATAAAAATCTCTTTTGTAATAAATTAAAAACTCTATCAAGTTGATAAGTAATATTTATATTTTTATCGAAGAGAACTTCTTTCTAATTATATTATAGCAAGTGGTTATCATACTTTCAAATATATATACAAATTAAAAAAAGTGAGACTAGAAATTTTAAAGCCTTTGCATTAAAAAAGATGTATTTTATAGAAATTAATTTAAATTATAAATTATAAAGTAAATAAATAATTTTATAAATAATTTTATATCATGAATGGATTCTTTTTATCTATTATAAAAATCTTTAATTTCTCATTATATATTAAAATAATATATTTTTTATGCTTTATAAAATAGTTTTAATTCATTTTTCATTAAATTTAGTTTAATAAAATCTTAATAAATAAGAAATATTTAGATATCAAATTTAAAATATTTTGATTTGTAAAACGAGACAGAATGTAACAAAAAGATCTTATTATTTTAAGCTTCAATTAGAAATAGAAATTGACCAAAATTTATGTATCGTATTTAAAAGATAAAATTAAACTTATTAAATATCCTAAAATAGCTTAAAAAATAATTAAAATTTCTTTATTTTTAAAAGTTAAAACATAGCTTTAAATAAGTACGAGTTATATATAGAAAAAAATATTACTATTTTAATAAAAATTATAAATCAAATAGTTTAATTTATTTATTTTTTCAAATTTTATTTAATAGCATTTTCATTTCTTATTATTTTTATTGTTTATGCATATTTATTTATAATTTTTATTATTAGATTCTAAATATTTTTAATAGTCAAATTTTATATTTAATTTTTATTTGTTTCAATACATTTTTCTTCGTAGCAATTTTATTATTAAATTGTGTCATTTATAATATTTATCATATTCTTTTAGATTAAATATTATCTTATACTTGCTAAATTCTTTCATAATAACTTATTTATATCGTAATTATATTACTTAAAATTTAGGCTCCAATTAATTTAATTCTAGCGAATATCTTCCAATAAAATAAGTTTCTTCACTAATAAATTAAATTATTTTTTATATTTTTAAATTATGTTCTTTCAAATTGGCATATTCTATTAAAAATTACGATGATGCTTAATAAAGTTAGAAAAGTTATTTTTTGCTCATTTTTTCACTTGCTTATTTTTATATCAAGTAAAATTTGACCAAAATCTTATTTATCTCAGCATAAGATATGGTTTTTTTTCTCAACTAGAATCA
Source organism: Loxodes magnus (assembly GCA_946699065.1). Taxonomy (NCBI): domain Eukaryota; phylum Ciliophora; class Karyorelictea; order Loxodida; family Loxodidae; genus Loxodes; species Loxodes magnus. The sequence goes on from CAMPDV010001114.1 coordinate 61,293, forward strand.
AATGATTAAGTTTAAATGAATATCATAGTTTATTAAATAATTTTATCTTCTCATTAGTATTATCGATATCCTTTTTATATACGATATCCTAATCTTTTATAGGAAAATAAATATCTATGGAATTAATGAGGAGAAAATGCATATTTAAATGAAACTATTTGATTTTATATTAATTTTAGATAAAACAGCAAATAATAATTGATGTACTTATAATTATATGAAATTGTTTCTCTGCTATTAAGGAATTTCAAGAAGATACAGCGTTTCTAGCTCCTCGCTGTTTGGTTAAAATGTTTGGGGCAATTTTATGATTTCGTGTTCCCATCCGCGATTTTTTTTAATATTTTTACCTTTCTACATTCCTGTCGGGCTTCGTTATAACTCCATATTCTTCCTCTTGTACATACTTCCATTGTTATTGCAAAAAATCTTATTCAGCCCAATTTTTTATGTTCGCTTTGCTTATCAGAAATTCCTTTGTTTCTATTGAAACTTCTTACAGTTCCGATATAGCTTTTATTTATTTTAGCAGCGAAATTATCCTTCCTAATCGGAATTAGTCTCATTCGAGGTTAAGCTTAGGTTTGGCGACCATTGAGATCGATCCAGTATCTACCTATTCCATTCTTGATTCTTTTAAGAGTTGAATTTCCTATTCTTTTTTCAATATTTAATCATTCAGCTAAGTTTTATTCTTATCCTAATGGTATTGGATGTTGAAGAACGCATCTATTTAGCGCTCATAGTTATCTATATGATCTCCATCCATTTAATTCTTTTCTTCTAACTTGAAAATTAGTTTTTCGTTCAACTATTTCTATTTTTAAACCTCTTCATTAAAATTCACCACCTCAATGTAAATTACTCAATATCAACTTGATCTGAATTGTATCCAAAGAATCGTTTATAGCCATGCAATGCCATCTCCTACTGATTTCGAGGTCTTTCTTCCGTTTTTGGAGTTTATAGAGTTTTTTTCTGTCGTTTACCCTTCTTTGGAAGTTGTTAGATCCATTATTAAGTTTTTTTGCTGATAAAAAGGTTAGTCTAATTAAAGCAAAGACGTGAGGTTAGAATAAATGGCATCTCGCTTGGTCTCTCCCTTTTTATCTTTGGAAGAGGTAGTAAAGAAGCCCTATTGGATGTTTGGTATTTTTTGAATTTCATATAAATAGATGTAATTTATAATTATCAAAGCTAGAAAGAACTTAAAATTTTATAAAGTTAATAATTTAAAATAATTTAATTATTAGATTTAAACTTTTTAAATAAAATTTAGTTTTTAAATAAGCTTACTAAATATTATTGCTTTTAAGAAAGCATCTTCAACATTTTTTATTTTAAGTTTTGAAAATTAAATTTTATTTTAAATTAAATTATTAAATTAGATATATTAAGCTAAATAATCTTAATTATTTTTAGCTTTTAATTTGCTTCAATAAGAGCTTGTAATATTAGAATATAAATATTTAAACGATAGTTTAATTAAAAGTGTTTTTAAAGTTTCTATATAGAGGACAAAAAACTCAAACTCTATAGATATATTTCACATTACAAATGACTTGGATCTCCATGCAAAGTAGCTTTCTAAATTTATGAGAAAGATGAAAAACATATAGGATATCCTGCCTCTTCCTCTATTTGCTGTTATATTCTTTCTTTTTCTTGTCGAAGATACTAATGTTTGAATAGCTTTTTCTGAAGGAATACTAAATTCAATCGAAAGGAGGAGAAATAGAGTGGTAAATAATATCTAAGATTATAAACTAAAAGTTTCATTAATACTCAATTTCCTCTTACATTTCCTCTTATATTTCTTCCTGCTTTTCCTCACTTTCTCCTACATATTTTTTCTATATATCCTGATTTTTTCTTATAGTTTATCCTAATTACATTGCTATAAGACTTGATTATTCTTTACTTGATTTACTTCTATTTCTCCAATTCATATCGTAACTGTTAAGCTTAGAAAGTCTTTCCTTGAAAACCTTATACACTGCGCTATTTTAAAAAATGTTCTTTCAATTATAAGTAAAATAAATTTGACTCCTAAAAGTGGTGTAAGTTTTTCTTCTTTACAACCATCTAATTTTCTCTTAGATAACTCGAGCATTTTCTTCAGTTCAATCTTTTGCTAAACCAAAAATAATAATTTTCCATGCTTTACTATTTTAAGATGTATGAATTTGATTTGAAAAGGGAGATATTAAGATTTGATAAATATTTCACATTTATTTAGTTTTATTTGCTTTTTCTTATTCCTTTTATTAAGTACTAAGAACATTTTAAGTATTTTAATGTATTTTTTAATCTAAACAGGTATGGGAGCATTTTATTATACTAATTTAAGCATCTACTCTCCTGTTCAAATAGCACATCTATTAAATTTACTAGCTCCTAGAATAAATTCGGCAACTCCTGCCTCACTTAAGGAGCTTTTCACACTTGGACAGATTGCTAAACATAGAGTAGTAATTCCATTCAAATTTTTACAATTTTACCTTACTAAAGATAAATTCTTCTAAGTAGCATATAAGCTAGGCATTCTTAGCGGTCTCTAAAATACTGTTCTGAAGCAACCCAATACAAAATTTCAACTTATTTTCGTATTTTGCACAGAACTTCATGCTTTTTTGTGTAAATATTCAATCAGTTAGTCTCTTTCAAATATGCTTTTCATTTAAAGACTTAGAATATTTCTAGCAAATCTTTCCCAAATCATTCTAAGGATTTAGTCAGATAATCCATCAACTGTTATATTTTATTGATGAGTAAAAAATAAACCATAGAAATGACACCATAAATCAGTTATTTAAGAATGCTTTACTATTTCAAAATCTCTCATATTAAAAAGTATGAAGTCATAGTCACTAGGATTAAGAAAATTTATATGATCTCTATACTTTAAAGCTACTTCAAGAGAGCTATTTCTCCTCACCATCAGTTCTTCCGATAACTATTTTCCTTACAATTTCTTCTAAAAGTTCATCAAGTTAGGAACTTTCACGGATTATTCTCTTAGAATTATTTATATAGTGCTTATCTTAGCCATATTTAGGTTAAATAAATGTCTTCTCCTTATCTATAAAAAGCCATCAAAAAAATCAAATATTTTTCAAACTAAATTGTTTCTATTTGAACCAGTTTTTACAACTTAAACATCGTAATAGTTATATCAAAAGAAAACGGGCCATAAAGATGTATTTATTTTTAACTATATTAAACTTTTTTACTTTTTAGGAAGTTAAAGATATCATGACTGTGTATAGCAGGAAATATTCTAATATTAAATCTTTTTTTCACAAATTTATTTTTAGACCAAAATCTTAAATAAATGTGATTTGAAAATATTTTAAAAAATATTAGATCATTTTAAATAGTATATGCCTTCAAAACTTATGATTTCAAAGTTTATAGCAACTACTAAAATGACTAAGTTTGCTGTTTTTAAAAATAACATCCTTATAGATACTCATATGAAATAATTTTGCACTAAAAGGATTCAAATGTCCAGTGGTTAGAATATTCTACTATAACTCGAAAGTTCCGAGTTCAAGTCCTGATATTAATTTTTATTAGCTAATAAAAATAAAAACGTCCAACGTGGAGCTCGAACCCATCAAATTAAGAGTCCGACTGAGCTAGTTGGGCTAATTCTTTATAACTCATCTTTCTTAAATAATTTTTATTTGTTTTAATGTTTTTTAATATAATCTTGAACTCATCAATTTTTAATTACTCTTGTTATAGTCTCTCTTTAATGTCTTCCTTTTTTACTTTTTCCATTTCTAATAATTCTAATCTTCTTGATATAAGTTTCTTGTGAAATATTTGTATTTATAAATCTAAATATCCCAAATAAGACTTAGGAAGGGAGTTTATAAATCCTTAATCATATATTCTAAAGCGCTTAAGTCATAATTCCCAATCTTTTACGATAGTCAATCTCTTATATTAGAATAGTATATACATCTAAAAATGTGCTTGAATGTATCATACTCTCCACACATAAAGTAGGGATTATCAATAGGAAATGACAAGCTTAAAGATCTTTTCGAAAATTATTAGATTGGGTTCTAAGTTTATATATACTGATAATTTCTTGTCTAAATTCTTTGTTCAACTTAGTGTAAATAATTACTAGAAATTGGTTAAGTTACGAAACTGCTACATATATATTTTAGCTATTTTCATTCTCTTAAACTTTTGAGTAACTGTATTATAGAAATATTATTGTATTTTGTCTCTTATATATTTAGTAAAAATTTTTATTTTGTACTAATCTTGGTATTCTACAGGTCGATACTATAGAGGTCTGATAATTGCTAAACTAGATCATAGCATTGAAATCCTTTTTTTCAGTTGGTAATGAAAAGAGAGCCTATTGTCGATGTTGAAAAATCAATACTTTCTTATTTAATTTTATAATAGAATTTAAAAAACTTTATTGCCATAATGTGTTTGAAAGATAACCAGTTTAAATCTATGAAACATAACTTATTAATGTGCTTAAAATGCTTTTCTTGAAATCATTCTCATACTTGATTCAATTCTATTCAAAACTCCAGTTTTTCCTTTCTGAATACACCATGGTACTACCTATACTCCATATTCTGCTTTAGGTAATGTAAAAAATCTGCATAAAGTTTTAAAATGTCAAAAAATCACATTCTTATATCTTATAAGTTAAAAAACAGCTTTTTTCATTACAATTAAATACTTTATCACGACTTCTCTACAATAGGGATTAAAATTCTTCTTCTAATGTAGCATTACATCTAAATATGTTACTAGTTCCTTTTAAATAATTGGTTAATTATCTAATCATAAATTTAAATTTTATTATTTATAATGTTTCTTTAAAATTTAGATACATTCAGATTTTATATAATTGATCTTTATATGTAAAATGCTTATTTGTTTCATTTATTAACTCCTTCATCTACTTTGCAGTTTTGGAAAGAAGAATCAGATCATCTGCTCATCGTCTGCATGCGAAACTAATTCTCCAACCCTGGCATTTGAATTTCAATTAGGTACTTTTACTTTCAAAATATCTAATTACTATGTCATAATACAACAATGCTAAAATTAGTCCATGTGAACTTCCTTACATAACTCCATTGTTGTATAATAATGTTCTGGCGTTCTTTCCATCTATTTTAAATGAAGAATTTAGGTTTTTGTAAAACAACTCTAAGGCTTTTATTAGTCCAAGTGGTAGTTTAACTCTCTTTAATTGATCTAATAAAAATTTTCTTTTTATTATGTCAAACATTTTTTCAACATCTATCAGTGTTGCTATCAATTTAGTCTTACTTTTAGCACTTTTCCGATAGTTATCAATTATTTGCTATATTATTCAAATTTATTTAGTTTTTTATCTGATTTTTATAAATCCCATTTATATTTAATTGATTATTTATTATATTGGAGCATTACTAGTTAAATTAATAAATTATTAAGATTACTAGACTCAGTATCTTTAATTAAAGATAATTTAATTCTGTATAATACTTCTTATTTATGTATTTCAATAAACTAACGAGATACATTAAACCTTTAAATATACAATATATTTAATTCTAAGCTTTTATTTACAAGAGATTTGTTAATAAGTATCATTAAACTAATTTAAAAATAAAATTTAGCTTTAATGTTTTTTTATGGTAGTAATATTTTAGATTTATTTAGTTTAGAGATAAAAGGAAAATCAATTAGGGTAATATGATCTAAATTAAGAAAAGGGAAGTTAAGCAGATAGAGCTTTAAAGGATTAGACTGATAATGTTTTTAAGAGACTAAAGTATAAATGCTTTTGTAATTTTGGGGTTTAAATTTATGTATATTGAATAGTGTAGTGAATGAAGCAGCAAATTCAATCTAAGATATTGCAAAGTTGGAGAAAAAGACAGCAATTTTTTATATTACTTAGAATATAAAAAATAAACGCATCTAAAAATTTTTGATTTAAGATAATCAAGAAAATGAAAAACTTAAAGAGTGTGTACAGTTATGCTACTTTGAGAATTTAAATCTCAAACTATTGCATGAATATTTCAAACTAAATTTTATAAAGGTCATTGAATACTTGTAGTTCTAGAAGGATTTATATTTTTTTGTTTTTTTCAAAAGGACAATTCTTAGATTTATAAGTTCAAAGTAGACATTTTGGCAATCACTTTGGACATGTACATTTCTCATTTAATAGCAGCTTTTTTATTTAAGACTTTGATTAATTAAATTTTAGTGATTTCTTTTTTTTCTATTTAGAAACACTGGAATCTATAATTATTTAATTCTTCTGTAAAACATTTGTTATTTTATTTTATCTTAAGAAACACTTGCTAAACCACGCTCAATATCCAATCTGTAACTACTTGAAAGCTTAATATTTTTTAAATATCAAACGTGCATTTTTTTTGTAATTGATTCTTTTAATTTATTCAGAAAAAATTGTAATTTAGCAGCTATTTCATTCTAGATGGTAAATGATATTCTTAAATCTTTTAATTAATAAACTTCAATTTAAGATTTAAAACTCTTATCTTGTAGGTTTAATTTTTTTCTCACTTTCATGATGTTTATTTAAATGCTCTCTTATTACTACTAAAGACTGTATTCTTTTTAAATATTATGACTAAAATCAATTAGACTAGGATTTATTTTGACATTAATTTAGTTTTAAATAACTTATATTAGCTAATCTAATACTTATATTATCTCATACTTATGACAAAGAAACATATTATGCTAAGTTTACTCTTTCTATTAATTCAGAAAATAATAATAGAAGATATTAAAAATATACTTTCTTAAAAGCTTATAATTTCTAAGTAACAAACAACTAATTTTAATAAAGAGAGTATTAATAGTGGTATCAATATAATATAGATTTGTATAGAATAATAGAATTAAGTTTTTATCTTTAAATAATCTAGAATAATTTAGGTATTATTAATTAGAAATGATAATTACAAAAATAACATAAATAATAAATATAACAATAGATTGCTATAAAAAGAGAAAGTTATCTAAATGTATTAATTATAACTAATCTAAAATCTTTATAAATTAAAGAGAAAATTTAATTAATAACTAATAAAGCTAAAAGGATAAAATATTAATTATTTAATAGACATAATTAAACATATTAAAGCTTATTTTAATAATAAAATTAAATATTACTATTTAATAATTGTAAGATAAAATTAGTGATACATCATTTCTAGTTAGATTAAATATTTACTTTCTATTACTTATATTTATTACATTTATATAACCTACTTAGAATCAACATTATAATAAATTATATTAGTTTATTATTTTAAGACTGATCTTTATAAATAAAAAGTTTTAATGAAATAGTAGTAAGAAAGTGGGCAATTAAAAGAGTTTATCTTATAAATTCTAAAAATGTTTTGTTTTAAACAATTTGATGTTTTTTAATATTTATTCAATCTAATTAATAAGAAACTTATTTTATTTCATTTCTTTTATTTAGTAACAGCTAAAAAAGCTCACTTTTTTTGATTAAATGTAAGTGAAAAGCAATAATTAATAACAGTAGATTTAAAAAAATTGTATTATTTTATTTATAATTTAAAAGGGTCTATAACGAAATAAGGTTTTATTATTAAGAATCTTTGATTTAAAGCACAAATAAGTAGTAACTAATAAATGCATATTAAAGTTATTATAATAAGGATACAATTATTCATTATAAAACTTTTGATATAATAATTTATCCTTTTATTTAAAAGTAAAAAGATATAAAATAATTAAAATTTACAAGCTTGTACACTATTAGTTTTATATCTTGTCTTATTTTAAGACAAAAATAGAAAAATCAATGTTTTAGAAATAAGATATTTATAAGTATGCTTAATAAATAATTTAATTGTTTAATTGTATTGAAATTGAGTCAGTAAAATTTATTTAGTTATTTTAATTAAATATTTATTGAAGTAAGTTATAAAAATTAAAATGGAGAAAAAATAAATGGAGAAAAAAGAAAAACAATTTACTAAAAGTATTTTTTTAAGAAAACTCTTAAGAGCGAGAAACCACATTCTAGGGAAAATATCTCTACTTCATTTTAAGTATGAAATTCTGCCTAACTTATGGTACTAAAAACTAATAAATAAGATCAGTTATGACCAAAGTAAAGGTATTTCTTTAATATTTTTTAGACTAAATCCTTACTGGTCACACTTCATCTGTGTTATCGGTAGCCATATCAAGTGACCTGAATTGAATTGTATCAGGTTCAGGATATCATGAAAATTTGATAAAGATCTGGAATTTCCAGACAGGTGTTCTTTTAAGAACTTTAACTGGACATACTGGTTGAGTTAGATCGATAGTAATCTCCCCAGACTCTAACTATATTGTTTCAGCTTCTTTTGATCAAACCATCAAGATCTGAAACTTATAGACTGGTGCTCTCATAAGAATTATAACGGGTCATACTTCCCCAGTTTCTTCAGTAGTAATCTCCCCTGACTCTAACTATATCGTATCAGGATCTTACGATAACACCATAAAGATCTGAAATTTCCACAATGGTGCTCTCCAAAGAACTTTAGCTGATCATACTTCTAGAGTTTACTCGGTAGTAATCTCTCATGACTCTAGATATATTATATCGGGATATACTGACTCCTCTATAAAGGTTTGTGATTTCTAGACTGGCCAGCTTGTGCGAACTCTTACTGGGCATTCAGACTTAGTTTGATCGGTAATAGTGTCTAAGGATAATAGATACATAATATCAGGTTCTCGGAACAAGACAATTAAGATATGGGATTTCTCTTCTGGTTAGTGTATTCGTACTTTTTAAGGCCATACAGGTGCTGTACGTATTATTCAGTTAAGTGTTGATTCAAGTGCTATATTTTCTGGTTCAAGTGATAATACAATCAAGATCTGGAACTTTGATAAGGGTGAGTGTATATAGACTTTGTAAGGGCATCAACATGAAATACTTTCTATAGCATTGAGTGTTGATAATAGATGGTTGGTATCGGGAGGACTTGACAATACGATAAGAAAGTGGAAAGTTTCGAGTTGAGTAACTTATGATTTGACTTAATTAAATTTTACGATTAAAGATATAAGATATTGGTTATAATGTTTAATGATAACTACGTTCGTAGTTTTATGAAGTGTTTTTATTTATTTATTAAAAGGTTATATATTCTTAATATTCTTGGTTTAAAATAAAGGTTGAGTAGATAATATAGGTTATAGAAATTAGTGAGGTATGTGATTTAAAGTGGTAATGTTTAAAAATATTTTAAATATAATTTTGTTAAATGAAGCCTTATGATAGATTTAAGCTTAATTTTATTTTATAAAATTTTATAGATTTATTTTTAGATTTTATAAAAATTTCAAGTTAAGTAAAAAATTATTTTTTGTAAAGTAGTTAAAATATTATTTATAAGGTTAAAGTTAGTTTATAATCTTGATTATTAATTAAAAAATTAAATTTTGTTTTTTATTATTTATTTTATATGATTGATATTTAATATTAATTATTATTATTATTAATTATTATTTATGTATTATTATTTATTATTTAATAATATTTATTATTATAAATATTATATAAAATGGATGTCGGCCGCGTCAGCCAAATTAGTAGGTAATCTGGTGCAGTGTATACTGCATTGCGAGTAATCTCGCACTAGATGTCACCACGGGGAAGGGTGGATAAGCTCCGTTAAGACATACCTAACTTAACCCGAGGGTTATCTCTAGTAGTATGAAAGTCTGACTGACGGACCTTCTAATTACCAACTTAATAATTAATTCTTTTTGGACCTTATTCAAGAAGACTGAAGTATCTGACTCAAGATTTAAGAATAATTTTTAATAAGAAGATTCTCCATTTGGAGAAGCTGACATGATTCATCGGACTTCTAGAATTTTAACAAGAAACATGAGAACATTTTTCTTAATAATAAAATTGAAAGAGCTGCTCGCAAATTGTGTGATAAGCGCTTATAAACATTCTTATTTATTTGTTATAAAATTTTAATTTTAATGTTTAATATGTTTCGCTTCCGATTGGAAAATAAAATTTTCTGATATTAAGTTTTTTATTTATCATTACCTTTCAATTGTAGAGCTTAAATTTCATGAAAATAAAATATATGTTTTTGGTCAGCGTTTTATACTACCAAAGATTTCTGGGACGGAATAATTTTTTTATTTCGGGATAAAAAATCCTAAATAGGAATAAAATTTCAAGAAAAATTCCAAATATAAAAGATTTTTGAGAAAATAATAGGATTTAAAAAAATTTATTTTAAAGTAGAATTTGGAAATCTTTTTTGTTGAAATGTTATTTAGTAAAATTAAAAAAAATTTAGGAAAATTATTTGATTTGAAAAATTTTGAACAAAATTGTTTTGTTTTTGATTTAAAAATATATTTTTGATAAGGTAAATTATTTTTGAAATGATAAAAAAAATTATTGTTTATGCTTTGGAAAAAAAAATTAATTTTGAAATTCTTTTTGAGTAAATGAAAAAATTCGCTTTAAAAATTTTAATGATATAAGAATTTACTTAAATGAAAAGGATCTCAAGAAAAAAGGAGTATAACAAAATAAACCATGAAATCGTGAAAAAATTATCCTTTTTTCGCTCTGACTTATACGCTACTGAAGATTTTTAGGATGGATACATTTTTTTAAAGGATAGAATTTTAAAATATTTGAAAAATTTTTAAATTAATTTTAAGAAATAAATATAAAAAAATAAATGACAATTTTAGGAAGAAACAAATTAATAAATAAAACCTCTATAAGAGTGCTTAAAGTTACCTTTTCTAATAGGTATTCTGAATTGTTAAAAAACTAATCTAAAAGGAGTTTAAAAATCTATTTATAAAAATATGAACAGTCAAATAGAAAAATGTGGTATAATGATTCTGTAATAATAAATTTTAGACCAATCTACATAGAATCCAAAAAATTAATTTAGCAAGGATCTAAATAATATATCTAATCTAACTATATCAAATATACAAATAAAAACTTATAAATCAAATTAAAAAAATATTTTATTATAATAATTAGAAAAGCATTAAAAATTTTAAAAGATTAGCAAAAGTACTTTGAAAAGAGCTTATTATGACTTATTTGTTTGATTTTAGTTTGCGAAAAGAGGCTAATTTAAAAGAGAAAAACTAGTTTTTAAGAAAAAATTGCTATATTAAGTATTTTTTCTCTTCAACATTTTTTCTCATTTTATTATATTAAAAAGAAAAGCTTTAAAGATAAACTTTCTGATTATAAGCAACTTGAATATATCTACTATGTATATAGAAAATTGATTTTATTTATTAATCTTAAAATTTGAATTTCTAATGAAGCTTTTTTAAAAAATTGATTGATTATTTATCATATAAAAAACATTTGCTAGTAAACTATATAAATAATTTGAATGTATGCAAAATTATAAAAATTTTCACTTTCTTGTAAATTATCTTATACTTCCATCTAAAATAAGAATAAAATTATATTCTAATATTAAATAATACGAATTAGTAAAATGAAAGTGTAAATAATTAAGAAATCAATATAGTTTTCATTATATCAAAAGAGGTTAAAAGAAAAACTTTAATCTTTTGTATTAATTAAAATAATATACAAAGTGTAATTTAATAACTATTATAATTATATCTATAATAAATGGGAAATATTTCGTACAATATAAAAAGAAACATATATAGCATAATAAAAGCAAAGTTTCTACTAAACCGATGATGCTAATAGTACACAATTTCATAAATGATCTTAAAAATGAGCATTTTTTGTTTTATTCTAAATTATTAGACAACTAAATTATAATTTATAATTTAAGCATTCCTTTAATAAATGTTTGCTTTAATATAAAATATAGTATTTTTTAATTTAAGATACTAAATATTCATAAACATAAAAACATTTAAAATGCTTTATTTAATATAATTTTTAAAAGATTAAACACTTATTTAAATTTAAAATATCTTATCAAGAATTTAAATTAAAATGTTTTCATATTCATTTTCTAATTAAATAGTCATTATTTATTGTTCATTTATCTATTTGATTGATATTTTAAAGATTTTAATTATATTTATTCATAAAGTATGATATCAACTGAAAATTGCTAGATTATTTAAAGATAAAAACTTAATTATTAAAACAATTCTTTTATAAGATAAACAGTGATAAGATGATATTATAGCTTAAAAATAAAATTTTTTCTTGCAAATTGATTTATAAAACAAACTTAATTTTATGTGAGATTAATTGAAGATGAGCAAGAATTTGAGGAAATATAAAATAAATAGGTTATAAGATGCAATATATCGTCAAAAATATTTAGAATCTTTCCTGCAAACTTATCTAGAATTCTTTTAGATAAATTAAGATAATCTTGAAGTTTAATATAAATTTATCAAAAATAACATCTAATACAATGCTGATTAAACATTAGGATCCTTTATTCCAGACAAGTTATAACGAATTTCCTCGAGATCTTACTAAGAAATATGAAGGTTTAAAAGGGCTAACTCAGTATATAAAGAAGCACACATTATATTTCTGGAAGAATAAACAAACAAGTAACTAATCTTCATGAAACAGCGAAACGACATTTTGAATGACTTCAAGTCTAATTTGTGAAAGTTTAAAAAAATAAAGCAAAAAAGAAACCTTTACTTCTAAATGGAGATGTTAAAGAAATATTTTCACATACTAAAAAAATTAAAAACCCTAAAATAATAAATTAAATGAACTTTAATTAAGAAATCAAAAATAAATCCATTGATTCATGGAAGCATTTATTTTTTAAAAGCATTCTAATCTAACTAAATAATAAATAAATCTTAGTAATTAAAAAATAGATAAAATATAAGATAGTATTTAAGAAATTAAATATTATCAACTCTCATATTTATAAGGATTTTATCTTTTAACCATACAAGAAATTATAGAAGAAATTATAATTGAAATTATGAATGAAAAAGCAGCTGGTCCAGACAGAATAAAAAGTGAACTTCTGAAATATGGTGGATAATATTTATTAATAATCCTTCATTCTTTTCTGAATAATATGCTAAGATTTGGAAAAATCCCTTAGGAATTAAATACATTGTCTGTAATTCCAATATTTAAAAAAGGAAATAAAGATAACTGGAAAAACTGACTACCTATTTCTCTTATTAATATTATTATAAAACTATATGATAAAGCTTTAATAAAAAGACCATACAATCTGCTTTATTAGAGAAATTTGATTCACCCTTCATAAATGGGATTTATAAAAATCAGATAAAAAACTAAATAAATTTGAATAATATAGCAAATAATTGATAACTATCGGAAAAGTGCTAAAAGTAAGACTAAATTGATAGCAACACTGATAGATGTTGAAAAAATGTTTGACATAATAAAAAGAAAATTTTTATTAGATCAATTAAAGAGAGTTAAACTACCACTTGGACTAATAAAAGCCTTAGAGTTGTTTTACAAAAACCTAAATTCTTCATTTAAAATAGATGGAAAGAACGCCAGAACATTATTATACAACAATGGAGTTATGTAAGGAAGTTCACATGGACTAATTTTAGCATTGTTGTATTATGACATAGTAATTAGATATTTTGAAAGTAAAAGTACCTAATTGAAATTCAAATGCCAGGGTTGGAGAATTAGTTTCGCATGCAGACGATGAGCAGATGATCTGATTCTTCTTTCCAAAACTGCAAAGTAGATGAAGGAGTTAATAAATGAAACAAATAAGCATTTTACATATAAAGATCAATTATATAAAATCTGAATGTATCTAAATTTTAAAGAAACATTATAAATAATAAAATTTAAATTTATGATTAGATAATTAACCAATTATTTAAAAGGAACTAGTAACATATTTAGATGTAATGCTACATTAGAAGAAGAATTTTAATCCCTATTGTAGAGAAGTCGTGATAAAGTATTTAATTGTAATGAAAAAAGCTGTTTTTTAACTTATAAGATATAAGAATGTGATTTTTTGACATTTTAAAACTTTATGCAGATTTTTTACATTACCTAAAGCAGAATATGGAGTATAGGTAGTACCATGGTGTATTCAGAAAGGAAAAACTGGAGTTTTGAATAGAATTGAATCAAGTATGAGAATGATTTCAAGAAAAGCATTTTAAGCACATTAATAAGTTATGTTTCATAGATTTAAACTGGTTATCTTTCAAACACATTATGGCAATAAAGTTTTTTAAATTCTATTATAAAATTAAATAAGAAAGTATTGATTTTTCAACATCGACAATAGGCTCTCTTTTCATTACCAACTGAAAAAAAGGATTTCAATGCTATGATCTAGTTTAGCAATTATCAGACCTCTATAGTATCGACCTGTAGAATACCAAGATTAGTACAAAATAAAAATTTTTACTAAATATATAAGAGACAAAATACAATAATATTTCTATAATACAGTTACTCAAAAGTTTAAGAGAATGAAAATAGCTAAAATATATATGTAGCAGTTTCGTAACTTAACCAATTTCTAGTAATTATTTACACTAAGTTGAACAAAGAATTTAGACAAGAAATTATCAGTATATATAAACTTAGAACCCAATCTAATAATTTTCGAAAAGATCTTTAAGCTTGTCATTTCCTATTGATAATCCCTACTTTATGTGTGGAGAGTATGATACATTCAAGCACATTTTTAGATGTATATACTATTCTAATATAAGAGATTGACTATCGTAAAAGATTGGGAATTATGACTTAAGCGCTTTAGAATATATGATTAAGGATTTATAAACTCCCTTCCTAAGTCTTATTTGGGATATTTAGATTTATAAATACAAATATTTCACAAGAAACTTATATCAAGAAGATTAGAATTATTAGAAATGGAAAAAGTAAAAAAGGAAGACATTAAAGAGAGACTATAACAAGAGTAATTAAAAATTGATGAGTTCAAGATTATATTAAAAAACATTAAAACAAATAAAAATTATTTAAGAAAGATGAGTTATAAAGAATTAGCCCAACTAGCTCAGTCGGACTCTTAATTTGATGGGTTCGAGCTCCACGTTGGACGTTTTTATTTTTATTAGCTAATAAAAATTAATATCAGGACTTGAACTCGGAACTTTCGAGTTATAGTAGAATATTCTAACCACTGGACATTTGAATCCTTTTAGTGCAAAATTATTTCATATGAGTATCTATAAGGATGTTATTTTTAAAAACAGCAAACTTAGTCATTTTAGTAGTTGCTATAAACTTTGAAATCATAAGTTTTGAAGGCATATACTATTTAAAATGATCTAATATTTTTTAAAATATTTTCAAATCACATTTATTTAAGATTTTGGTCTAAAAATAAATTTGTGAAAAAAAGATTTAATATTAGAATATTTCCTGCTATACACAGTCATGATATCTTTAACTTCCTAAAAAGTAAAAAAGTTTAATATAGTTAAAAATAAATACATCTTTATGGCCCGTTTTCTTTTGATATAACTATTACGATGTTTAAGTTGTAAAAACTGGTTCAAATAGAAACAATTTAGTTTGAAAAATATTTGATTTTTTTGATGGCTTTTTATAGATAAGGAGAAGACATTTATTTAACCTAAATATGGCTAAGATAAGCACTATATAAATAATTCTAAGAGAATAATCCGTGAAAGTTCCTAACTTGATGAACTTTTAGAAGAAATTGTAAGGAAAATAGTTATCGGAAGAACTGATGGTGAGGAGAAATAGCTCTCTTGAAGTAGCTTTAAAGTATAGAGATCATATAAATTTTCTTAATCCTAGTGACTATGACTTCATACTTTTTAATATGAGAGATTTTGAAATAGTAAAGCATTCTTAAATAACTGATTTATGGTGTCATTTCTATGGTTTATTTTTTACTCATCAATAAAATATAACAGTTGATGGATTATCTGACTAAATCCTTAGAATGATTTGGGAAAGATTTGCTAGAAATATTCTAAGTCTTTAAATGAAAAGCATATTTGAAAGAGACTAACTGATTGAATATTTACACAAAAAAGCATGAAGTTCTGTGCAAAATACGAAAATAAGTTGAAATTTTGTATTGGGTTGCTTCAGAACAGTATTTTAGAGACCGCTAAGAATGCCTAGCTTATATGCTACTTAGAAGAATTTATCTTTAGTAAGGTAAAATTGTAAAAATTTGAATGGAATTACTACTCTATGTTTAGCAATCTGTCCAAGTGTGAAAAGCTCCTTAAGTGAGGCAGGAGTTGCCGAATTTATTCTAGGAGCTAGTAAATTTAATAGATGTGCTATTTGAACAGGAGAGTAGATGCTTAAATTAGTATAATAAAATGCTCCCATACCTGTTTAGATTAAAAAATACATTAAAATACTTAAAATGTTCTTAGTACTTAATAAAAGGAATAAGAAAAAGCAAATAAAACTAAATAAATGTGAAATATTTATCAAATCTTAATATCTCCCTTTTCAAATCAAATTCATACATCTTAAAATAGTAAAGCATGGAAAATTATTATTTTTGGTTTAGCAAAAGATTGAACTGAAGAAAATGCTCGAGTTATCTAAGAGAAAATTAGATGGTTGTAAAGAAGAAAAACTTACACCACTTTTAGGAGTCAAATTTATTTTACTTATAATTGAAAGAACATTTTTTAAAATAGCGCAGTGTATAAGGTTTTCAAGGAAAGACTTTCTAAGCTTAACAGTTACGATATGAATTGGAGAAATAGAAGTAAATCAAGTAAAGAATAATCAAGTCTTATAGCAATGTAATTAGGATAAACTATAAGAAAAAATCAGGATATATAGAAAAAATATGTAGGAGAAAGTGAGGAAAAGCAGGAAGAAATATAAGAGGAAATGTAAGAGGAAATTGAGTATTAATGAAACTTTTAGTTTATAATCTTAGATATTATTTACCACTCTATTTCTCCTCCTTTCGATTGAATTTAGTATTCCTTCAGAAAAAGCTATTCAAACATTAGTATCTTCGACAAGAAAAAGAAAGAATATAACAGCAAATAGAGGAAGAGGCAGGATATCCTATATGTTTTTCATCTTTCTCATAAATTTAGAAAGCTACTTTGCATGGAGATCCAAGTCATTTGTAATGTGAAATATATCTATAGAGTTTGAGTTTTTTGTCCTCTATATAGAAACTTTAAAAACACTTTTAATTAAACTATCGTTTAAATATTTATATTCTAATATTACAAGCTCTTATTGAAGCAAATTAAAAGCTAAAAATAATTAAGATTATTTAGCTTAATATATCTAATTTAATAATTTAATTTAAAATAAAATTTAATTTTCAAAACTTAAAATAAAAAATGTTGAAGATGCTTTCTTAAAAGCAATAATATTTAGTAAGCTTATTTAAAAACTAAATTTTATTTAAAAAGTTTAAATCTAATAATTAAATTATTTTAAATTATTAACTTTATAAAATTTTAAGTTCTTTCTAGCTTTGATAATTATAAATTACATCTATTTATATGAAATTCAAAAAATACCAAACATCCAATAGGGCTTCTTTACTACCTCTTCCAAAGATAAAAAGGGAGAGACCAAGCGAGATGCCATTTATTCTAACCTCACGTCTTTGCTTTAATTAGACTAACCTTTTTATCAGCAAAAAAACTTAATAATGGATCTAACAACTTCCAAAGAAGGGTAAACAACAGAAAAAAACTCTATAAACTCCAAAAACAAAGAAAGACCTCGAAATCAGTAGGAGATGGCATTGCATGGCTAGAAACGATCCTTTGGATACAACTCAGATCAAGTTGATATTGAGTAATTTGCATCGATGGTGGTGAATTTTAATGAAGAGGTTTAAAAGTAGAAATAGTTGAACAAAAAACTAATTTTCAAGTCAGAAGAAAAGAATTAAATGGATGGAGATCATATAGATAACTATGAGCGCTAAATAGATGCGTTCTTCAAAATCCAATACCATTAGGATAAGAATAAAACTTAGCTGAATGATTAAATATTGAAAAAAGAATAGGAAATTCAACTCTTAATAGAATCAAGAATGAAATAGCTAGATACTGGATCGATCTCAATGGTCGCCAAACCTAAGCTTAGCCTCGAATGAGACTAATTCCGATTAGGAAGGATAATTTCGCTGCTAAAATAAATAAAAGCTATATCGGAACTGTAAGAAGTTTCAGTAGAAATAAAGGAATTTCTTATAAGCAAAGCGAACATAAAAAATTGGGCTGAATAAAATTTTTTGCAATAACAATGGAAGTATGTACAAGAGGAAGAATATGGAGTTATAACGAAGCCCGACAGGAATGTAGAAAGATAAAAATATTAAAAAAAATCGCGGATGGGAACACGAAATCATAAAATTGCCCCAAACATTTTAACCAAACAGCGAGGAGCTAGAAACGCTGTATCTTCTTGAAATTCCTTAATAGCAGAGAAACAATTTCATATAATTATAAGTACATCAATTATTATTTGCTGTTTTATCTAAAATTAATATAAAATCAAATAGTTTCATTTAAATATGCATTTTCTCCTCATTAATTCCATAGATATTTATTTTCCTATAAAAGATTAGGATATCGTATATAAAAAGGATATCGATAATACTAATGAAAAGATAAAATTATTTAATAAACTATGATATTCATTTAAACTTAATCATTTGATTCTAGTTGAGAAAAAAAACCATATCTGATGCTGAGATAAATAAGATTTTGGTCAAATTTTACTTGATATAAAAATATGCAAGTGAAAAAATGAGCAAAAAATAACTTTTCTAACTTTATTAAGCATCATCGTAATTTTTAATAGAATATGCCAATTTGAAAGAACATAATTTAAAAATATAAAAAAATAATTTAATTTATTAGTGAAGAAACTTATTTTATTGGAAGATATTCGCTAGAATTAAATTAATTGGAGCCTAAATTTTAAGTAATATAATTACGATATAAATAAGTTATTATGAAAGAATTTAGCAAGTATAAGATAATATTTAATCTAAAAGAATATGATAAATATTATAAATGACACAATTTAATAATAAAATTGCTACGAAGAAAAATGTATTGAAACAAATAAAAATTAAATATAAAATTTGACTATTAAAAATATTTAGAATCTAATAATAAAAATTATAAATAAATATGCATAAACAATAAAAATAATAAGAAATGAAAATGCTATTAAATAAAATTTGAAAAAATAAATAAATTAAACTATTTGATTTATAATTTTTATTAAAATAGTAATATTTTTTTCTATATATAACTCGTACTTATTTAAAGCTATGTTTTAACTTTTAAAAATAAAGAAATTTTAATTATTTTTTAAGCTATTTTAGGATATTTAATAAGTTTAATTTTATCTTTTAAATACGATACATAAATTTTGGTCAATTTCTATTTCTAATTGAAGCTTAAAATAATAAGATCTTTTTGTTACATTCTGTCTCGTTTTACAAATCAAAATATTTTAAATTTGATATCTAAATATTTCTTATTTATTAAGATTTTATTAAACTAAATTTAATGAAAAATGAATTAAAACTATTTTATAAAGCATAAAAAATATATTATTTTAATATATAATGAGAAATTAAAGATTTTTATAATAGATAAAAAGAATCCATTCATGATATAAAATTATTTATAAAATTATTTATTTACTTTATAATTTATAATTTAAATTAATTTCTATAAAATACATCTTTTTTAATGCAAAGGCTTTAAAATTTCTAGTCTCACTTTTTTTAATTTGTATATATATTTGAAAGTATGATAACCACTTGCTATAATATAATTAGAAAGAAGTTCTCTTCGATAAAAATATAAATATTACTTATCAACTTGATAGAGTTTTTAATTTATTACAAAAGAGATTTTTATAATTAGTTTCTTAGAAAATGTTTAAAAAACTAATTTGAATATAAAGGGATATTTAAACTAAAAATAAGAAGATATTTATACTCTATTGATATAGTTTATTTTATAAATAATTTTTTGTTATTTAATTTTAATTATCTATTTTAAGTAAAAAATAGCATTTTCCAGTCTGGTAAAACTAGAATTTGAAAAGTTTGATTTTAATTATAATTAGTACAATTGCATTAATTATTAAATACTAATTATTACTAATTATTTTTCTATGAAATTGAATCTATAAAAATAATAAATATAAGATAGGTAAATAAATTATAAATAGTATTATAATATTATTATTTTAGCTTATAATTTGTAATCATAAATGAGTAAGTTTTATAAAATTTAATAACCAGAAATATTTAAAATATTTAAATAATATTAAATTTTAAATAAGCAAGAATAATATTCAAATTTACTATCATTTATATTTTATTTTCTTAATACAAATTTAGAAACAAATTTAATCTTATTTTATTTGTATTTATATTGTTCTTAGACAATCTTAACTCTCCTTTTAATAAAAAATGGTCCTAGTTTCATATTTTTTTAATTTATAGGCTTATTTTAATCAATAAAATTAAAAAATAAATATACTTTTAATTCAAAATTTTAATTAATTTTGCTACTTTATTTAATATTTAAAATTAGAATCTTAATATTGATATAAATTAAATTATTTTAAACAAAATTAGTGGGATTTCATATTAAGTTTAGAAAAATAATTAGAAAATACAAAATTTAATTATTTATTTAAATATTTAAAACTTTTCACTTAAGCAGAAGTAAATTTGAGTAAAATAATTCATACTTGTACCATATATACATCCATAATCTATGAAAAATAGTAAAAATTAACTATCAGTAGGCTGATTATAAAAATCTCAGAGTTAGAAAATTTTTTAACATTTTTAACATTTTTTATTTTTTTGAAATTGAAAATTTCTAAGAATAATTTTTGTTGAATTTCTTTATTTAAAAAGTAAATCGATGATAGATTTGTAAGATTATAAATATTGTTTAATATTTATCTTTATGACAAATATTGTTAAATATAAAGTTTGAAATAATAATGTTTGTAATGTTTTAAATTAATGAATTTATATTTTTTTATTTTAGTAATATTTGTAAATAATTGAATAAAACTGATAGTGTCAATTAAATAATTAGTTGATATTAATTGTTGATAGAAAAATAAAATTTCTTAAGTTTTGGTTATAATTTTTAATTTAAATGTTAAAAATATTTGAGTAGATTTGTAAATCTAGATTACATGATTATATGTTTGATCTAAAGATTAATAAAATATTTATTTATAATATCATGAATTATAAATATTCTTTTTTAAATTATATTTACTTAATTATTTTGCATTTACTTGTTTATAAAATATTAAGAGATTTTATATAATAAATTATTTTAAATTTTTATTAAACATAGAAATATTAATTTTCCTTATTTTAATTTAAAATATTATTCTTCATTAATAAGAAATGCAATCACAGTTTTATTAAATATTTTATCTAGAGGATA
Organism: Loxodes magnus; assembly: GCA_946699065.1. Classification (NCBI taxonomy): domain Eukaryota; phylum Ciliophora; class Karyorelictea; order Loxodida; family Loxodidae; genus Loxodes; species Loxodes magnus. The sequence continues at coordinate 82,797 of CAMPDV010001114.1, forward strand.
AGAAAATTTCTTATTAGTCTCTAATTAAAGCTATCTTTAACTAGTTAAAGTACTTAGAATATTTGCAAGTACAGAGTAAAAAGGAATTTTCTTTTAAGTTTTTATGAATTAATATTACTAAATGAGTAAAGGAGGCTATAATATATTAAGCACTTGATTTTAAGATAAATAGAGGATTTTAGATAAATGAATAATTGACTCTATTGAAGATTTAAATTAGCTTTTCTTTATTTAATTATATAAAAGAATAATGTTTTCTCTTTACTATTTATTTTAGTACATATAATTACCTAAATAGAACTAGTATCATTAATACTTTCAATTTAATATGATCTTATGCTCACTAAAATAAACTTAGATAAATTAAGACTAATTATTTTGCAAAATGTATCTTCAGTTTTCCAAACAAAAGTTAATTACAAAAGATAGTTAAAAAAAGGAATATATAAATATAATTTAAATTTAGGAAAATTATAAATAATCTAAAAATCTACCTCATTTTAATGTCTCAGCTTCAAATAATTCTATAATTGTCTGAATCGGCTTTTTATATTTTAATCTTTTGTAATAAGATTAATAAATGATGATGTGCTATAAAGCATGAAGAATTGTTTATTAGAAACAGAAAGATATAGAATAATAGTAGACTAATAAAATGTATTAAGAGTAAATAATAATCTATTAGATTAGTTTTAAATAACTTATATTAGCTAATCTAATACTTATATTATCTCATGCTACAAAGAAACATATTATGTTAAGTTTACTATTAATTCAGAAAATAATAATAGAACATATTAAAAATATGCTTTCTTAATAGCAAACTACTAATTTTAAGAAAGAGAGTATTAAAGTGTTAGCAATATAATATAGATTTGTATAGAATAATAGAATTAAGTATCTTTAAGTAATCTAGAATAATTTAGCTATTATTAATTAGAAATTATCATTACTAAAATAACATAAATAATCAATATTAGTTTGCTATAAAAGAGAAAGCTATCTAAATGTATTTATTATAACTAATCTAATATCTAAATTAAAGAGAAATTAATTAATAACTAATAAAGTAAAAGGATTAAATATTAAGTATTTAATAGACATAATTAAACATATTAAAGCTTATTTTAATCATATAATTAAATATTACTATTAATAATTGTAAGATAAAATAGTGATACACCATTTATAGTTAGTTTAAATCTTTACTTTCTACTACTTATATTTATTACATATAATATCTTTAGAATCAGTATTAAAATTTATTATATTAGTTTATTATTTAAGAGAGGCCTTTATAAATAAAAAGTTTTAATTAAATAGTAGTAAGAAAGTGGGTAATTAAAAGAGTTTATCTTATAGATTCTAAAAATGCTTTTTTAAATAATTTGATGTTTTTTAATATTTATTCAAACTAATTAATAAGAAACTTATTTTATTTCATTTTTTTTAATTAGTAAAAAGCTTAAAGAAATATTTTTTTTGATTAAATGTAAGAGAAAAACAATAATTAATAACAGTAGATTTAAAAAAATGGCAATATTTTATTTATCATTTAAATTAGTCTATAAAGAAATAGCGTTTTCTTATTAAGAGTCTTTGATTTAAAGCATGAATAAGTTGTAATTAATGGATGCATATTAAAGTTATTATAATAAGGATACAATTCTTCGTTATAAAACTTTTGAAATAATAATTTATCCTTTTATTTAAAAGTAAAAAAATATAAATTAATTAAAATTTACAAGCTTGTACACTGTACTATTAGTTTAATATCTGTCTTGTTTTAAGACAAAAATAGAATTTTTAAATCAATGTTTAAGAAATAAGATATTTATAAGTATGCTTAATAAATAATTTAATTGTTTAATTGTATTGAAATTGAGTCAGTAAAATTAATTGAGTTATTTTAATTAAATAGTTATTGAGGTAATTTATAAAAATTAAAATGGAGAAAAAAGAAAAGTAATTTACTAAAAGTATTTTTTTAAGAAAACTCTTAAGAGCGAGAAACCACATTCTAGGGAAAATATCTTTACTTCATTTTAAGTATGAAATTCTACCTAACTTATGTTACTAAAAATTAATAAATAAGATCAGTTATGACCAAAGTAAAGGTATTTCTTTAATATTTTTTAGACTAAGTCCTTACTGGTCACACTTCAGCTGTTTGGTCGGTAACCATATCAAGTGACCTGAATTGAATTGTATCAGGTTCAGACAATCCTGAATATTCGATAAAGATCTGGAATTTCCAGACAGGTGCTCTTCTAAGAACTATAACGGGACATACTGGTTCAATTTACTCGGTAGTAATCTCCCTTGACTCTAGCTATATAGTATCAGGATCTGATGACAACACGATAAAGATCTGAAACTTATAGACTGGTTCTCTCATAAGAACTATAACAGGACATAATTCTCTTGTTTGATCGGTAGTAATCTCCCCTGACTCTAACTATATTATATCAGGATCTGATGACACTACTATAAAGATCTGAAATTTCCACAATGGTGATCTCCAAAGAACTATAACGGGACATACTTCATATGTTTTATCTGTAGTAATCTCCTATGACTCTAGATATATTATATCGGGATCTTCTGATACAACTATAAAGATCTGGAATTTCTAGACTGGTCAGCTTGTGCGAACTCTTACTGGGCATTCAGGTGGAGTTTGATTGGTGATAGTGTCTAAAGATAATAGGTATATCATATCAGGTTCGGATGACAGGACTATTAATATATGGGACTTCTCTTCTGGTTAGTGTATTCGTACTCTTTAAGGCCATACAGGTGCTGTACGTAGTATTCAGTTAAGTGTTGATTCAAGTGCTATATTTTCTGGTTCAAGTGATAATACAATCAAGATCTGGAACTTTGATAAGGGTGAGTGTATATAGACTTTGTAAGGGCATACATGAATAATATATTCTATAGCATTGAGTGTTGATAATAGATGGTTGATATCGGGAGCATGGGACAATACGATAAGAAAGTGGAAAGTTTCGAGTTGAGTAACTTATGATTTGACTTAATTTAATTTTACGATTAAAGATATAAGATATTGGTTATTCTTTTAAATGAATGTTTAATGATAACTATGTTTGTAGTTTTATGAAGTGTTTTTATTTATTTATTAAAAGGTTATATATTCTTAATATTCTTGGTTTTAAAAAAAAAGTTGAGTAATATAGGTTATAGAAATTAGTGAGGTATGTTGATTTAAAGTGGGTAATATTTAAAAATATTTTAAATATTATTTTGGTAAATGAAGACGTAAAATAAATTTAAGTTTAATTTTATTCTATAAAATTTTATAGATTTATTTTTAGATTTTGTAAAATTTACAAGTTAAGTATAAATTTTAATTTTTTTTTGTGAAATAATTAAAATATTATTTATAAGGTTAAAGTTACTTTATAATCTTGATTATTAATTAAAAAATTTTATTAATTATTTTATTTATTTTATTTTAAATTAAATTTTGTTTTTTATTATTTATTATTTATTTTTTATGATTGATATTTAATATTAAAATTATTATTATAGTTAATTATTATTAATTATTAGTATTTATTATAATTATTAAATTTTTAATTTTATGTTTAACATTTTTCGTTTCCGATTGGAAAATAAAATTTTCTGAAATTTATTTTTTATTTATCATTATCTTTAGTCTTAAGAGCTTAAATTTCATGAAAATAAAAAATTTGTTTTATTGCTCAGCGTTTTACTCTACCAAAGATTTTCGGCACGGAATAAAATTTTTGATTTTGGGATAAAAAATCCTAAATAGTTATAAAATTTCAAGAAAAAATTCCAAATATAAAAGATTTTTGAGCAAAAAATAGGAATTTAAAAAAAATTTATATTAAAATAGAATTTAAGAATTATTTTTTGTTGAAATGGTATTTTGTAAAAATAAAAAAAATTTTTTGTTAGGAAAATTTTTGATTTGAAGAATTTTTAACAAATTTTATTTTTTTTATTTAAAGAAAGAAACTTTGATAAAATAAATTATTTTTGAAATGATGAAAAATATTATTATCTATGCTTTGGAAAAAATACGATTTTTAAAAAGAACTTCTTTTCGAGTAAATGAAAAAATTCGCTTAAAAAATTTTTAATGTTATAAGAATTTACTTAAATGAAAAGGATTTCAAGAATAAAGGAGATATAATAAAATAAACCATGAAATCGTGAAAATATTATCCTTTTTTCACTCAGAGCTGTTCGCTACAAAAGATTTTCAGGATGGATAAATCCTTTTCTTAAAGGGATAGAATTTTAAAAGATTTGAAAAGTTTTTTAAATTAATTTTAAGAAGTAAAGATAAAAAAATAAATGACAATTTTAGGAATAAACAAAATCAGTAAAAAATTTTTTTCTATAAGAGGGCTTAAAACTACCTTTTTAATAGATATTACGAATTTTTTAAATAACTAATCAAAAAGAACTAAAAAATCTCTTTATAAAATTATGAATAGTCAAATAGAAAAAATGAGGTACAATACATCTGTAATAATAAATTTTAGGCTAATTTACAAAGAATCTAAAAAAAGTAATTAAACAAGGATCTAAATAATATATCTAACCTAACTATATAAAATATAGAAACAAAAATTTATTAATCAAGTTTAAAAATATTCTGCTTTATTATAATAATTAGAAAAACATTAAAAATCGAAAAGATGAGTAAAAGAGTTTTGAAAAAAGCTTACTACGACTAACTATCCGTTTTTAGTTTGCGAAAAGATGTTAATTTAGAAGAGAAAAATTAGTTTTAAAAAAAAATTGCTATATTAAGTATTTTTTCTCTTCAACATTTTTTCTCATTTTGTTATATTAAAAAGAAAAGCTTTAAAGATAAACTTTCTGATTATAAGCAACTTGAATATATCTACTATGTATATAGAAAATTGATTTTATTTATTAATCTTAAAACTTGAATTTCTAATGAAGCTATTTTATTAAAGCTGAAAGCTTTTTTAAAAAATTGATTGATTATTTATCATATAAAAAACATTTGCTAGTAAACTATATAAATAATTTGAATGTATGCAAAATTATAAAAATCTTCACTTTCTTGTAAATTATCTTATACTTCCATCTAAATAAGAATAAAATTATATTCTAATATTAAATAATACGAATTAGTAAAATGAAAGTGTAAATAATTAAGAAATCAATATAGTTTTCATTATATCAAAAGAGGTTAAAAGAAAAGCTTTAATCTTTTGTATTTATTAAAATAATATACAAAGTGTAATTTAATAACTATTATAATTATATCTATAATAAATGGGAAATATTTCGTACAATATAAAAAGAAACATATATAGCATAATAAAAGCAAAGTTTCTACTAAACCGATGATGCTAATAGTACACAGTTTCATAAATAATCTTAAAAATGAGCATTTTTTATTTTATTCTAAATTATTAGACAACTAAATTATAATTTATAATTTAAGCATTCCTTTAATAAATGTTTGCTTTAATATAAAATATAGTATTTTTTAATTTAAGATACTAAATATTCATAAACATAAAAACATTTAAAATGCTTTATTTAATATAATTTTTAAAAGATTAAACACTTATTTAAATTTAAAATATCTTATCAAGAATTTAAATTAAAATGTTTTCATATTCATTTTCTAATTAAATAGTCGTTATCTATTGTTTTTTTATCTATTTGATTGATTTTTTAAAGATTTTAATTATATTTATTCATAAAGTATGATATCAACTGAAAATTGCTAGATTATTTAAAGATAAAAACTTAATTATTAAAACAATTCTTTTATAAGATAAACAGTGATAAGATGATATTATAGCTTAAAAATAAAATTTTTTCTTGCAAATTGATTTATAAAACAAAACTTAATTTTATGTGAGATTAATTGAAGATGAGCAAGAATTTTAGGAAATATAAAATAAATAGGTTATAAGATGCAATAAATCGTCAAAAATATTTGGAATCTTTTCGTGCAAACTTATCTAGAATTATTTTAGATAAATTAAGATAATCTTGAAGTTTAATATAAATTTATCAAAAATAACTTCTAATACAATGCTGATTAAACATTAGGATCATTTATTCCAGACTCCAGTTATAACGAAATTTCCTCGAGATCTTACTAAGAAGTATGTAGATCTAAAAGGGCTAACTCAGTATATAAAGAAGCACACATTATATTTCTGGAAGAATAAACAAATAAGTAACTAATCTTCATGAAAAAGTGAAACGACATTTTGAATGACTTCAAGTCTAATTTGTGAAAGTTTAAAAAAATAAAGCAAAAAAGAAACTTTTACTTCTAAATGGAGATTCTAAAGAAATATTTTCACATACTAAGAATATTAAAAACCCTAAAAAAATAATTAAATAAACTTTAATTAAGAAATCAAAAATAAATCCATTGATTCATGGAAGCATTTATTTTTTAAAAGCATTCTAATCTAATTCAATAATAAATAAATCTTAGTAATTAAAAAATAGATAAAATATAAGATAGTATTTAAGAAATTAAATATTATCAACTCTCATATTTATAAGGATTTTATCTTTTTACCATACAAGAAATTATATAAGAAATTATAATTGAAATTATGAATGAAAAAGCAGCTGGTCCAGACAGAATAAAAAGTGAACTTCTGAAATATGGTGGATAATATTTGCTAATAATTATTCATTCTTTTCTGAATAATATGTTAAGATTTGGAAAAATCCCTTAGGAATTAAATACATTGTCGGTAATTCCAATATTTAAAAAAGGAAATAAAGATGACTGGAAAAACTGACTACTTATTTCTCTTATTAATATTATTATAAAACTATATGATAAAGCTTTAATAAAAAGACTATACAATCTGCTTTATTAGAGAAATTTGATTCACCCTTCATAAATGGGATTTATAAAAATCAGATAAAAGACTAAATAAATTTGAATAATATAACAAATAATTGATAACTATCGGAAAAGTGCTAAAAGTAAGACTAAACTGATAGCAACACTGATCGATGTTGGAAACATGTTTGACTCAATAAAAAGAAGACTTTTATTAAATCAATTAAAGAGAGTTAAACTACCACTTGGACTAATAAAAGCCTTAGAGTTGTTTTACAAAAACCTAAATTCTTCATTTAAAATAGATGGAAAGAACACCAGAACATTATTATACAACAGAGGAGTTATGTAAGGAAGTTCGCATGGACTAATTTTAGCATTGTTGTATTATGACATAGTAATTAGATATTTTGAAAGTAAAAATACCTAATTGAAATTCAAATGCCAGGGTTTGAGTAGTAGCTTCGCATGCAGACGATGAGCAGATGATTTGATTCTTCTTTCTAAAACTGCAAAGTAGATGAAGGAGTTAATAAATGAAACAAGTAAGCATTTTACATAAACGCACTTAAAGATCAATTATATAAAATCTGAATGTATCTAAATTTTAAAGAAACATTATAAATAATAAAATTTAAATTTATGATTAGATAATTAACCAATTATTTAAAAGGAACTAGTAACATATTTAGATGTAATGCTACATTAGAAGAAGAATTTTAATCCTTATTGTAGAGAAGTCGTGATCAAGTATTTAATTGTAATGAAAAAAGTTTTTTTAACTTATGAGATATAAGAATGTGACTCCTTGACATTTTAAAACTTTATGCAGATTTTTTACATTGCCTAAAGCAGAATATGGAGAGAACTAGTACCATGGTGTATTCAGAAAAGAATAACTGGATTTTTGAATAGAATGAGAATGATTTCAAAAAAAGCATTTTAAGCAGCAACTTCAGCAATAAATAAGTTATATTTCATAGATTTAAACTGGTTATCTTTCAAACGCATTATGGCAATAAAGTTTTTTAAATTCTATTATAAAATGAAATAAGAAAGTATTGATTTTTCAACATCGACAATAGGCTCTCTTTTCATTACCAACTGAAAAATTTGATTTCAATGCTATGATCAAGTTTAGCAATTATTAGACCTCTATAATATCGACCTGTAGAATACCAAGATTAGTACAAATTAAAAAATTTTTACTAAATATATAAGAGACAAAATACAATAATATTTTTATAATACAGTTACTCAAAAGTTTAAGAGAATGAAAATAGCTAAAATATATACTAAGCAGTTTAGTAATCTTAACTTAACCAATTTCTAGTAATTATTTACACTAAGTTGAACAAATAATTTAGAAAATAAATTATCAGTATATATAAACTTAGAACCCAATTTTTTAATTTTCGAAAAGATCTTTAAGCTTGTCATTATCCTATTGATAATCCCTACTGTATGTGTGGAGAGTATGATACATTTTAGAACATTTTAAATGCATATATTATTCTAATATAAGAGATTGACTATCGTAAAAGATTGAGAATTATGACTTAAGACACCTTATAATATATGATTAAGGATTTATAAACTTCTTTCCGAATTCTTATTTGGGATATTTAGATTTATAAATAAAAATATTTCATAAGAAACTTATATCAAGAAGATTAGAATTATTAGAAATGGAAAAAGTAAAAAAGGAAGACATAAAAGAGAGACTATAACAAGAGTAATTAAAAATTGTTGAGATAAAGATTATAATTAAAAAACATTAAAAACATTTACTAATGTCTTTAATTGAAGGAAGCAATTCATGCAGTTATAGATGTCAAAAAAATTTTAAATTTAAATTTTAAATTTAAATAAACAGCTTCATGCAATAACTCTTTTATTAAAGTGAAATATTATTACTAAATAGCTTAAATTTAAACCATTTATTTTTATAAAAAAGTATTAAAATTTAGATTCTAAAAGCTAATTAAACTGTTAATGAAACCATTTAAAGAACTCTTTATTTAACTATAATTAATAAAAGATGGAGAATATAAAGGAAGAAGTATCTAAAAGGAATTTAAGTGCTAAGTAAACTAAAGGAAACTTTAGCTTTATTACTTTAATAATATAAAATTCTAAATGATAGCAAAATATAGTTTAAAATAATCCTTTATAATAGTAAGATATTAATATTAAAAATAATATATCAAAAATATAAAATAATTATATGCTTAGATAGAATTAATTATCTTTGTATCAATTTAAAACTAATAAAGAGGATGCTTTTCATAATTTTGATAAGAGTTTTAAATAATTGGTTAACAATAAGCATTTGATTACTAGATTATAAAAATATAAAAGTTCTCATTTGATAATTAATGTCTACAATAATTAAAACAATAATTTAGTAAATTAAAAAGTAAATATAGTTAAACATATCTTTAGAGATAACTGTATAAAATAAAATTAATAAAGAATTATCAATAATTATAAATTTAATGAATATATAATTTTTAGTTCTAAATAATATAAGTAATTATAATAATAATCTTAACTAACTTTTATTATATTTTAAAGTTAAGTATAAATTATTAATTTATATATCAAATTTAATTAAACTTATTATAATTATGTAAAGTTAATTATTCTATAATTGTCAGTTAAATAAATTTAAATATAAGTCATTATTATTAATTTGCTAATAATAAGAAAATTATAGTTACATAAATATTTAACTATAATTAAATTACTTTATTTCTTTTATTTAAAAACACATTTTAACTAAAACTATCCTTTAATATTATAAATGCTAAAAGATTAAATTTTATTTATCCTATCATTTTTATTATTTATATATATATCAACAATTATATTAGAAAATTCCCATATTTTAGCTTAAAATAATAAAATAAATGATAATTATTAAAATAATTTATTTATATTTTATAAATTAATAATTTACAAATCTTATTTACTATTTAGCTAAAGAAGTTGCTACTTGGTTTATTCACTATCAAGCTATCTAGCACAACACTTAGTTCAACATAGTAAAGAATCATTATCTTTTCGTACCATTTAAACATATCAGTATAATAGTTCCCTTTCTAGTTTTAATTAACATAAAATAAAAAGGCAAAAAAATACCAGATTTCAGTAACTGATACTTTCTTTAGTCAATCAGCAAAGAAAACATTAATCTTGCTAAAGCTATATTTAATAGAAAGGATATAAAATAAAAACTTCTAAACATATTTTAAGAATCAAAGAACTATTATAAAAATTTAATACATCAGCAAAAAAACTCTAACTATTATCAAAATATTACCTAAATTACTAATTCCAACTTCTCCTTAATAGGAATCACTTTTTCATTAATATATTGAAAAAGTAAGAAAATTAACAAAGATCTTAAAATATAATGCTAATATATTTGGTAACTTTAAAATAACTAAATTATCTAATTCAAAAATTAATTAATTTACGTGATTTCACCTTTATTTGGTTAATCACAAATCAAAAGTTTAAAATTAATAAAAAAAGACTTCATATTTGCTTGGATCTTGTTTATCATATGTTCTAAGGATTTTTAATCTTTTTTTCTGAGAGTTTCTGATAAATCGATTCCCATTCATTTCTTATTAAATTTGTTAATTGCATGCTATATGTTTGGAGCTTCTTTGTTTAGCTTGAGTATTTTTTTCTGTATAATCCACCTTCTTGATTGCAATAGATCCTGAAAATATTTTCCCATTAGTTTTCTACTATTTTCTTTTATTTTTATTAGAATTAGAAGCAGCTTCTAACTTTGTGCCCTGGTCGTTTGCAGTATCAACATCTCATTATTTTCCAATAGGGAATATAATTTGTTGTAGGCTGTTGCTCTACATTCATCAGAGTATTCATCTACATTTTTTGCAGTAATATGCTTTCAGTTAACCCTGAATTGTCTAAATTTTGTTTCTAATTATTCTATCCTGATAATTCCTAGCTATTTATTTTAAATTTTTTTTCTTATGAGTTAATCATCAGATGTTCAAACTTTCTTTCGAGTTCTTGTAAAGTCTTAAAAGTTTAAAATTTTCTAATTGCATGACTTGGAGTTCTTAAATTATTTTTATTAATCGTAGTTTGACTAAGATGATTCCTTTAGAGAATAGATTTTTTGCAAGTAATTTTCCATTTTATATTATAATAATAAAATATTAATTTAAGATAAGTATTTAAAACTGTCAAATGTGTTTTCCATCTCCACTTATATTAAAAATTACACTCTATAATCAAAAACTTACTTATCATTAAATTATTTACATCCTAAAATAGAAAAATAACTACCTAGTATAAATAATCTAAAACTAATAATTACTTTAACATTCTTTAATCAATTATATTAGACATTACTTTCTTTTCAAATCAATCATTACCCCCTATAAATATTACTAATATTACATTCTATATCATTTTATTACTAACTAAGCTTAAATATTACAAACTAATATAAATAAATACTAGCTTCAATAAAATTAAAACCATCTTATAATTATTTCTTACAATCAAAAATTAAAAAGATACCTGAAGTAGATTCTTACCGCCTAAGATAATTTAATACCCTCTTATAATAATAAAAATATATAGCTATAATAGTTTTTAAATACAAACTGTGAATAAAAACTATCTTACTCGCTATAAATATTTAAAATATCTTACATTCTAAAATATTTAAGATATCTTACCAACTATAGATATTTAAAATATCTTACCATCTATAATATTTAAAATATCTTACATTCTAAAATATTTAAAATATCTTACTCCCTATAATTATTTAAAATATCTTGCCATCTATATTATTTAAAATATCTTACTCCCTATAAATATTTAAAATATCTTACAATCTAAAATATTTAAACTATCTTACCTTCTATAAATATTTAAAATATCTAACAATCTGTAATTATTTAAAATATCTTACTCCCTTAAATATTTAAAATATCTTACATTCTATAAATTATTAAAATATTTTACAATCTATAAATATTTAAAGTATCTTACTCCCTATAAATATTAAAATATCTTACATTCTAAATATTTAAATATCTTACAAACTATAAATATTTAAACTATCTTACTATCTATAAATATTTAAAATATCTTACATTCTATAAATTATTAAACTATCTTACCATCTATAAATATTAAAATATCTTACAATCTATAAATATTTAAAATTTCTTACCGACTATAAATATTTAAAGTATCCTACTCCCTATAAATATTTAAAATATCTTACCATCAATAAATATTCAAAATTTCTTACATTCTATAAATATTTAAAATATCTTGCCAACTATAAATATTTAAAATCTTTTACAATCTATTAAAATTTAAAATATTTTACCATCTATAAATATTTAAAATATCTTACATTCTATAAATTATTAACATATCTTACCATCTATAAATATTTAAAATATCTTACTCCCTATAAATATTTAAAGAATCTTACCAGCTAGAAAGTTTTAAAATATCTTACATTCTATAAATATTTAAAGTTTCTTACCATCTATAAATATTTAAAATATCTTACATTCTATTTTAAATAGAATCACCTTCTTATTTTAATTTTTACCTCCTTTATTTGTTATTTTTACTTGCTATATATTAAATAATTTACATTCTGGATTTGTTAAATTACCAACTTAATATAATTATTTTACAATCTTTTTATTTTATACATTCTATATTTAATTTTTACTTCCTTTCTTATTATTCTTACAATCTTATTTATTTTATTACATTCTTAAATTTAATTTTATTACTTTCTAGCTTTAAAGCATTACTCACTTTTGATAATTATATTACACACTTTTTTAAAATTTACCTCCTATACATTTATTTCTAACTTTTTTCGAAGTTATTTTAGCCTTTTTTAAATTTTCTTACTTTCTCCTATTTTTGACTATTTAGTACTTTCTAATTTTTATTATTATTTACATTCTATTATTATTTATTTACCATATAATTCTCTCTTTATCTCGAAAACTAATTTTTTATTAATTACTTTCTTTTTTAATATTTACCAACTCAATTTTATCTTATTTTCTCACTTCCTAAAATTTATATTAATTACATCTCTTAAACATTAGATCTAATTAAACTTCTTCTTCATTCTCCATTTTAATTATTCTATGTTAACTATCTAATTGTTCTTTTTATCTATAAAGTTCATAAAAATCAGTGTCAATTCCTTCTAGTCTTTCTAATTTTTATTTCAGTTATTTAATTGTTTCTCCTTCTTCTACTGTTAAGTTTATTTCTTCTTTATTTAAGGTTAAAATCTTGACTTTTATTTATTTCAGTTTTTGCTAGTAAGATAGCTCAATTTTAGTTTCTTCAAGATGAAGTGATTTATATTCTTATTTGCTTTCACTTGCTTAGTTATTTTAGCTTATTAAATCTTTTGGGTCATTAAATGAAACTTTTCTACACTTTCTTTTTGGGCACTGATTAGAACCCTCTTTTAAGTATTCTTCAAGAATACAAATTTGGCATACTTGATGTCCACAAGGAAGGGTTATGGGAATTCGTATTTAGGAGTCGAAATGAACTAAGCATAAGCTGCACCTGTTAGATTCAGCCATATTGATTATAACGAAAGTGAATTAAAGTAAATAGTTTAAATCTATTTATGTTTAATTCTAAACAAAACCTTAAGAAAATAATAAGTTATTAATAATTAGATACTTACTATACTAGTCTAAAGCTAAGAAGCTTTTCTAAATTAAGAATTCATATATTAACTTAATTAAGCATTTAGCTATTATTTAATTCATTTTAATCTATATAATATCAACTACTATCTATCTATATTCATGTAGTCTATCATTTAGAACTTTAATGCAATCAATATTGCTACTATCATAGCTTTTGCATACTAATAATAGTTACCTATTTATAAAGTTTTTACTTATAATAGGAAGGATATACTTTTAGTATAATTAGTAGCTTTCTAAAGGATTATTTTGCTTCCTTAATTATTTATTAAGGCTTTTCTACTAAGCTAGCCTTTTTAGTTTATTTTTCTAGTTAGAAGATTTATATATCATATCGAAATCTATACCTCATAGATGAGAGACCTTATGAAAAGATAAGATAATTTAAAGTTAATAGATTAAAGAGAGAGGTTGATTTAATTAGAAGCTGATATAAAAAGTTAGCTAATGATTCTAGCTGGAAGAAAGACTTTTTGGAATAATAAATGGCACATCTTATATATTAAGATAAAATCATACTTAGAATGTTTGATGCTTATCTAATAATAATTATTGTATAAACTAACATCCAACAGTATCGTGTGCTAGCTAACTTGATAGTTATAGTGATGAGAAGAATAATTAATAAATAATAGGTAATTTAAGTAGAAGTAAGTGTAGAATCTATTTTATATTTTTAATTTCTTTAAAATAAAAGGTATTATGCAATCATTCTGTAGAGCAACTTTGCAAGGTAATGTCGAAATTTCACCTACTAGTTTACTGTTCTTAGCATAAAAAATATCGCTCTTCTTCTTTTATTTTTAGATTTGTATCTCTTTAGTTTGCAATTTCTTATTATCGAGCTAGAAACAGATTTTGATTGCTTTACTCTTGCTACCTCAGCTTCGTACTATATCTCAAAGCCTTTATGGAAATTGAAACATTCCTAATTAAAAATAAATTTTGCTGAAGGAAAGGAAGTTAAAAAATTCGAATAGTCTATTCTATCTGCCAGTAATTTATCTGAAGTTCCCGAAGGTAGGAATCTTTCAAAATATATTTTGGAAGGGCTAGCTTCTTCCTCCTACAAGAGGAGAAGGAAGAGATTGCTCTTGCTTTTATTTACGCTACTACTATCTAACACTTGATGAAAATTGAGTCATGCTAGTTTTTATCCTTAATGCTATTATCGTTACCTTCCATGTCTCTAACCAAATTTTCTATCGAGGAAATAATTCTCTCGATTTTACCTCTTTAATAATTTCAGATCATATTAAGGATAAACTTCTTACTATCAGCTGAATTAATTATATTTTCATCATAAAATGGCGAAATAGTTTCCTACGGCTAAATTAATTTTCTTTCAGTGATTCAGACTCTTGGAATTCTTGGTTTATTATTACTAAGTATCCTATTAAGTTTCCTTAGTCTCTCAAGTAAATCCACAAATAGCAAGGATTTTATTAATATCAACGAAATTATCCGAAGTGCCTTCTTACAATTCAAGCAGTAAACTTTTTTTAGTTTCTTATTTAAATGCATTGGATTGATTTTCCATTTTATATATTTTAGCATTTTATTTCTTTAATAAAATAGAAATTTTTTTTAATTTTAAAGAATTGAAAAATAAAGTAAATAGAGTATTCTAGGTATCTAGAGCTACTTTAATCTTTAAACATTTTTCAAATATTAAATAGAGATATGAATTAAGAAAGAGTATCCATTTATACTTTTAGTTATAGTTATATAATCTCAAACTTATTTAATAACTAAAGCTATCAATTCACTAATCCCTTCATAGTTAACTATAATCCTTTTATTTTTAATACTGACTAGCTTTCTTTTTATGTTTTAGAGTATAAAATACTGGAATAATATAGCTTCTTATTCATTAAATTAGGAAATAAAGTATTATTGTTTAGTATTAATAGATTTAAATTGTCTATCTAACTTCTTAGCTAAGAGAAAGTTAAAGCTTAACTGTTTAATACACTTCTCTATTTTTAGTCTGATTTAAGTAAGTTAAAAATTATTTAATGCTATTTATTTGCAAATAATGGAAATTAGTAATTTTTAGGGTAAAAGGGGGAAATTAATGAGAAAATAAGTTCAATGATATTAATAAAGTCTAAAGTTGCATCTATAGCTAGAAGATATAAGTAAATTTAAAGGTAATAAATAGAAATAATTAGAACTATAGGATTGTTAGAGATATTAATAAGTATAAATTAATTAGATAAAATTAGGAAGTGAAATAAGAATAATAGGATATAATGTATTCCAATATTAGTAAACTCATTAAACTAACTTCATAAGCATTCTATGATAAATAGGCTACTATTAAGAAATTCCTAATTAGTTATAAAATAGTAAAGAAAGAGAATTAGAACTTTCATATTATTATGAAAAGCAGCAGAAAATAGAAACTGAGAAAATATAGGCAATACTATTGAGGTGGGAAACTTAAGAATCGAAAGAGTAACGTCCTTTTAGTACCTAGGGCATATAATAGAAGAGACCATCAGCTTTGAAAAACACATAAGAACAGACTAGAAGCAGCATAAAAGATGAAAACATGAATACTGGGTAAAATAACAATGAATAAGGGATTAACACCATATAACGCAGGAATAATGATAAAAACGTTTGTAAGCTCAGTATTCAGCTATGAGACAGAAATTATCCCATATTGTGAATAATTTGTAGGAAAATAAGTGATAGAACAATTAGAAATAATATAGAGAAGATCTTTACGAGCAATCATAGATGCCCCTTTCTAAGTGTAAAATGAGATGCTAAAATACGAGTTACAGTTTATCAAATTTAAACATTACCTATGGCAGAAAACGCTAAGATTAAGAGGCAGACTAATAGGTAACTAAGGAAAAACAGTAGATGGATTAATGTTCGACCTAAGTAAAGAAGAGAACTTTATTTTTGAACAATACTGCACGACAATAAAATTAGAATTAAAAATTGAAGACAAAAATATACTTATAGATGATGGTAATAATAATCAAAAAGGGAAGAAAAACATTAATCGTGCAATTTGAGAACATAGAGTATACATAGAAGATAGAGAAAGAATGGAGTAAATGATAACAACTCTACAGTATAGAAAAACATGATTTGATGAATATGTAATAGGACCACCCAACTACCTGAGATACAATAAAAATAGAAAAAAAGAAATATGCTACATATTTAGAATAAGAACGAGATGTAATGGGAGCCAGGATTGTTTAAAAGAAAGACACCTAGTTGCGACAAGCAAATGCCCTTTCTGTAATGATGCAAGAGAAAACGAAAGGCATATCATAGAAAAATGCTCAGAATACAAAGAAAGTAGATAAATAAATATTAGAAAGTTAAGAACAATAGGAGTAGAAAGACAAGGAATGGAACTATTTGATATAATATGAGGTACGGCAAAATTCGAAAAATTCATTAGAACCTAAGAAGAGTAAAAAAGAGCTAAAACTGACTTGATAATAAAAGATTATATCAAAAACATATTAGAAAAAAGAAAAAAAGGATACTTAGAAAAGAAAATTGAATGAAAAAAAGAAATAGGAAAAGATTATAGAGCAGGAAAAGGATAGTTTTTATGGGTTTATAAAAGTTTGATTAAGAAGAAAAGAATTAGAAACGAAAATTGGCAAAGTATGTAAAAAAAATAATGGACGCTTGTAACAAAGAATCAATAAAACGTAGATAGATAGAAGACAGAAGAACAAGAGATATTGAAGAAGAAAATGATGAAGATATGGAACTAATAAGAGAAGAATTTTTATTACCTGAAGGCTTACTTGAAGAAATAGACATGTATTGAAACATTTATTAAAGAGCTGCGCACCAACGAGGTACTACGCGCTCTATAATCAAATTTATTTATTTATTATTATTTATCTTAAAATTTGTCTAGGAAAATAAGATTCCATGTTCATTAGCATTCTTAAAGAAAGATTTAATTCATTAAAGAATTGTAAAATTTATTAAAGGAAGCTACAAATCAAAAATTACATAAAAAGTTTATCAAATAGCTAAAGCATTTGATTTTATAATCTTTCAACATAACTAGTTAAATATTTCTAAAGCTTAGTAAATAAAAATAAATAAGGTAAAAGAATGTAAAAAGGAATATCATATATAAAATGATTGTTTTTATTAATTATTCAATTAAGGTTTAAAAATAATTACATATAATTTTGTAGATTTTATGAATTAATGTCTTAATATTTAAGATAAAAGTACTTAGGATTATCTATCTTATCTCAAAGGTGAATAAAATTAAAAAATGTTACTAAAGTAGAGATATAAAATTCCTTACCATTTGATAATTTTAATTAAATAATTTGCTATTGTATAAAAGATATTAATTAATTGAAGAACTCTATATTATAATTAGATGTGCTTAAATATTAGAGATGTCTTTAAACTCTTAATTTAAAAGAAATCTTCAGTATAATTTTAGGTGAGTCTAGAAATAAATAGAATAAGATTCAGTGTATCCTTTATGGACTGCAGTTCTAAAGTTTTATGAAAGTTTATGAATTTATTTAAGATTTATAACATTTGCTCTAATTATCTTAAGCAGATATAAATAAAAAATAAAATATTAATATATAAAAAGATCCAACAGTTACATGGTTATTTTCATTAGAAAATTATTTTTCTTTATAAAGTCTGTAAAATATTTATTTCATATACCTAGAATACTCTATTTACTTTATATTTCAATTCTTTAAAATTAAAAAAAAATTTATAATTAATTAATTCAACTAAAAAAGTTTTTGGACCGAAAGCTCCTTTCCGATTGCACGACCCGAAGCTCTCTTTTTATGGAATAACGGGGATATCCCGTTGTGCTCCAGGCACAGTTGCTAGGGAGCTCCAATGCTATGAGCAGCCAGGCTTCAAGCCCCTACCAAGAGCGGATAATCTCAAAGACAGCGTTCCCTTCAGAAAATGACTCTGACCAGGGACTTTCTCAACGTCAGGAAAGGAACTTGTTCTTAGCCATAAAACCAGAAAGTGTTGTCACGAAGGCCATTCTCGTCTCCCCACCATCTTTAAATTATATTTTTAAAAAAATTTATTTTATTAAAGAAATAAAATGCTAAAATGTATAAAATGGAAAATCAATCCAATGCATTTAAATAAGAAACTAAAAAAAGTTTACTGCTTGAATTGTAAGAAGGCACTTCGGATAATTTCACTGATATTAATAAAATTCTTGCTAATTGTGGATTTACTTGAGAGACTAAGGAAACTTAATAGAATAATTAGTAATAATAAACCAAGAATTCCAAGAGTCTGAATCACTGAAAGAAAATTAATTTAGCCGTAGGAAACTATTTCGCCATTTTATGATGAAAATATAATTAATTCAGCTGATAGTAAGAAGTTTATCCTTAATATGATCTGAAATTATTAAAGAGATAAAGTTGAGAGAATTCCTTCCTCGATAGAAAATTTGATTAGAGACATGGAAGGTAACAACAATAGCATTAAAGATAAACTAGCATGACTCAATTTTCATCAAGTGCTAGATAGTATTATCGTAAATACGATACAAGAACAATCTTTTCTTTCTCCTCTTGTAGTAGAAATAAGTTAAACCTTTCCAAGAATATTTTGAAAAATTCCTACCTTCGGGAACTTCAGATAAATTACTGGCAGATAGAATAGACTATTCGAATTTTTTAACTTCCTTTCCTTCGGCAAAATTTATGCTTAATTAGGAATGTTTCAATTTCCATAAAGTCTTTGAGATATAGTACGAAGCTGAGGTAGCAAGAGTAAAGCAATCAAGATCTGTTTCAAATTTGATAATAAGAATTGGCAAACTAAGGAGATGCTAAGCTTCGAATTAAAAGAAGAAGAACGATGCTTGTTAAGCTAGGAACAGTTAACAAGTAGGTAAGTTTCGACATTACCTTGCAAAGTTGCTCTACAGAATGATTGCATAATGCCTTTTATTTTAAAGAAATTAAAAATATAAAATAGATTCTACACTTACTTATACTTAAATTACCTTTTATTTATTAATTATTCCCCTCATTAATATGACTATCAAGTTAGCTAGGATACTATACTTTCGGTAGAATACAATACCAATAATCTGCATTAATAAAACTTATTTTTCTCTATTAATTTTGATTGACAATTTTTCTATATAATCCAAACCCATTAGCAATAATTAACTAAATAGCCTTTTTTATCTAATAAATATATTAATAAAAATGGTTATTTGCTTTATAAATTAAGGAAAATTTAAACAAGCTTAGTATTTTACCTAAAGATAACTCATTTTAGAAATGCCTAAGTCAATATTTATTATAGTCTTCTATCTCCTTCACTTCTTGAAGCATTAATTTTTACTTGATATTGAAATAAGCTTTGGTATAGTAATTGCATTTTCTACCCTTCTTGATTTGGTTGATTTTATTCATTTACTTAGACTAAATATATCTTCCTTCTCTCTACAACTAAGCTTCTTAATTTCAAGTATATCTCAAGTCCTGTCTTTTTAACATATCAAAAACTTCTAAAGAACTTCCAGTATTACTAACTCTCAACGGATCTGCTTTATTTTACATCCATGAACTAAATAACTCCTTGCTTGAACTACCAATTTTCAGACTTTTTTCCCTTTCAGCATAACTTATAATTACTAAGTTTTTATACTTTAAACATTTCTTCTTAAATACTCTAATATTTGAACACTTTCTGTTCATTATTAGGAATTTGCTGATGCTTTTTCTTTTGAACTTAGTTCAGAAACTTGATTATTTCTAGCTAAATCTCAGAAATTAAGTAGCTGATGTAGCTATATCAATTAGACTGCGTTTATTTATAATTTTTATTTAGCTTTTTGATATTCACGCATTTCTTGCCCCATCAAAAAGCTTAAATTAAAAGAGTAAGGCATTCACTTACATCTCATAACTGTAGCTTTAGAAATTGTCATGCTGATATATACCAACAACAGACTATTAGAAGGATTTTCCCATTTAAATTCTTTCTTACACATTACCTAAACTGGAAAAAATATTTTAGCCTAACCTCTTAATTGCTATTTACACTATCAATTCTAGAATAATCTAACACTCTTTTCCATACCAAAGCTATATAATTTTTCCTTTAACTTAAAAGATTATACCCTTTACCTTGTAATCAACAAAGAATGAAAAATGAATGAAGTAATAAGCAAGCTAAAAGTATTAAAACCTTAAACTAGTAAAGTATTAGACATAAATAAGTGTATTTAATGCTTAGATTATTAAACATTACTTAATTTTACTTTCTAGTTAGCCAATTAAATTTAAAATACCTAATTTAATAAATTAAATGGCTTCTAGCAAGCTAATTATTTAATTATTGGCTGTCCTAAACAGTTCAGCCGCTTTAGTGATGCTTGCAGCAAAAAACAACGGATGAGCTTTGATGGTAAAATTTAAGTTTCATTAAAATGCTAAGAATCATAGATTAAATTCCAAGCCTTCGATAAGAAATCCATCAAGACTTATAGTTATTTCTAAGAGATATAGCAAAGCTAAAATATTTTCCATGATTGTTATTACTGGATTAAAGTCTAGAACTAGATGAACTTTATTAAAAAGTTCGCAGTTAGCCATTTTGCTGATTTGACTAACGAAGAATTCTGAAAGACTTGCTTAGGATACAAGGATACTTAAACAAGGCATAGAACTACATATATGAATATGTATAAAATGTTGCTGATTTTCTTGATTGGGAATTGAAGGGAGTTTTAACATCTGTCAAAGATTAAAACAAATGAGAAAGTTGCTATGCTTTCAGTGATGTAGGAAGTTTGGAAGGAGCTTACTTCCAAAAGACTGGACACAATTGGAATCCTTCTCTGTATAAGAACTAGTTGACTGCTCTAATTCATTTTACAACCAAGGATGCAATGGTGGATGGCTGGACTCTGCCTTCCAATATTGACAATAGAACAGTGAAGAGACTGAATCAGATTATCCATACACTGGTGTAAATGGAAGCTGCAAATATGATTCATCCAAGACTATTATCGGAATAGCAAACTTTGTAGAAGTTCTCTCTAATGAAGTTGCTTTTAAAAATGCAGTAAATGGACATATTATATCAGTTGAAGTTGATGTTTCAAATAGGTCATTCTATTCTTGAGACATTTATAATGGATAATGCTCATCTTCACCTAACCATGGTGTAAATCTTGTTAATTATGGTTCTGAAAATGGACAAGACTACTTGAGAATCAATAATTCGTGGGTACATAATGAGGAGAGAAAGGATATTATAAATTGAAGAGAGCCGTTTCAAGCAACTCGGTTGGACAATGTAGAGTTGCCTCAACTGATGAAGCCAATGAGTATGTAGAATAAATTGTTGCTTTTTCAATTAAATAATAATAAATACAGTGGTTAACCAACTTAGGTATAACCACTTATATAAAATATTATATCTCTTAAATTTCTTCGTTTTAGAAATAGCTAACATAATACTTTTACATTCTACATCGCGATGATTTTTTCGAAGCTATATCTCTAATATTTCATCAGCTAGTTATATTTATCTTTATAATATACAAGCAAATAATAAATTTACCATTTTATGTCTTTATTATTAGGTTTTTACTTAGATTAAGCATTCTTTCTAGTCTCTTGTCTTAGTTTCTATTTAAAGAGTTCAAATTTTCATAGGTATAATATCATTGAATTTGAACTTGATATATGATGATTATATATCATTATTATGGATAAGAAGGAAGTTTAACTTTATAGATTTGCTTTCAATTTAATTTTAAGTTGATTTTTTATATATATTTTATCTTCTTCTCAGCTTTTGATTTTCTAAGGCACTCTTTTTATTCAATCGAAAGTCTTAGCATCATCGATAAAATTTTAAATTGGTTTAGCTTCAACACTAGAATTGATTCTTTAAGACTAAATAGCAAACTTTAATCTAATAAAGTAAAGGCTTAACTTTCTTCCTGTTTTCAGAAATTGAGTTTGTCATAATTCTCTTAGAGCCTTTAAAGGAAGCATTTATCACCTTTAGTCTATTCTTCTAAAAGGTTTAAATAAAGCTGTTTTTTATTCCTAATCTTAACTATATTTCTTAGTCTAAAACCTATTATCCTGTAACTCTATTATAGGCAATATTTCATATGATCTAAAATAATAGATTGGTCTCTTAAGGAAGGATAGCGAAGAGACTGTAAAAAGTTAGTAATTAGATGGGAATAAGTTAGTAAGCGATTTTGAAGTAAAAGGGTAGATAGGAATAGATTAAAGGTAGGTGGGTAACTTAATAGTATCTAAAGTAGAGAAATAGATAGTAAGTAGATATAGGTAAGAGTATAAAGTAGAGATGTATATAGTAGTTAATTAAGAAGAATAGAAGTAACTGATTTAGTAATAGTTAAATATAAAGTATTAGTGTCTTTATAACTATTCTTTACTTTAGAATTTACTCTATAATTCTCTAAAGAATTATCTAATTACAATGTAAATACCTTATTTCAACCATATTACCTTTTATTTTATAAAATGGGAGCTTGTTGTGTTAATAACAAAAAGCTAACTCGCTAGAAGGAATTAACCTAGATATATCATACTGAACATCAGTAAAACTAGGCTACGTTTTCATCTCAACCTTAAAAGGATAAAGGATTAGGACGAAACGAAGAAGCAAAGCTTCAAAATAGTTTTTAAGTAGAACATCAAAGAATAGAATTGAAGCTAGATATAAACTAAGACTTCAATCAGTAACAAAACACACTGGGAAACTAAGAAGATATTATTGGAATAAATAAAATTTTAGTTTAAGTATAAAACTAATAAGTGAATGAGAGCTAAATATAAAAAGTGTAGAAGAATTAAAATATTATAAATTACATTATTTAGTTCTTAGAAAATAAAGACATTGCTATTCTGCAATAAGTCAATAGACATTTCAACTAATATAGGTACTTTTATAGGTCTCTAGAAATTGGTAGTTATTAAGAAGATAAGTAAATTACCAAAAGCTAAGTTAAATGAACATTAAAGTAAATATCTAAATCTGATGTAGAGATTTTAACAATAAGCACTTATAAATTTCCTGAAAGATTGAAAAATCTTATTTCTGATATATTGGTAGTTAGTATCTAATAAAGACTGAAATCTTTAAGAAACAATTAATAACTAAAAATGAAAGATTTGGATTTAGATAGAATAAACTTAAATAATAACTTATGCTTTACTATTTCTCATTTTAGCTAGCTAAGGGTCTTAAGAATACTTGAAGATTTAAATGATTAATCTTTATGGTTTTTACAATAATTACCTAAGTTAGAATTAATTAATTTTCGAAAAGCTGAATAATTAACGGGATAATTCTTGCTAGATTATTGCTAAAACTTGAATTTGAAAAGCCTAAATTTATAAAGTACTAAATTAGAATATGAAAAGATTAAACTTTTTCTATAAGTAAAAGGAAAAAATCTACAAGACATTAACATTCACTCTACCTTTCATATATAAAGTATAATAAAATTTTGTCCTAGTTTAATTACTATTACACTTATAAAACTTGAAATATTAAATAAATGATTAAATAAATTTGGGGGTTCTTAACTATAAAATTTAGATATAGAATGTAAAGATACTTCAGTGTAAGAAACTTAAAAATTGTTTTATAGACAAAACAGTTTATAAACTATTAGGATTAATAATCTAAAATTTTATAATTCCTATTGATTTATTCTTTTAGTTTGTAGATCTAAAAATTTGAAAGATCTCAGCTTATACAATTTAGAAATTTAAGAGAACGAATAAGAAAATGTATAAATATAAGAAAAAGAATAGCAGCTAATGAATAATATTAACTTCTAGATTTAGGAATAATTTAAGTTATAGTAATTATACTTATCTGGAAATGCATATATAAGTAGTCAATTTATCAAGTTGCTGCTATATAACTCTCCCTTCTTAGTATCAATATCATTTTATGAAGTCACTTTTATAGATGATTGACATTTATAGTAATCCAGCTTAGCTTAGTGAATTTAAGCAGTAGAATAAGATTTAAACTCTTAAAAGTTACTTTAACTTGAGACTGCTAGATTTTATAGATGCAATAATTTAAGAGATTACATTTTATAACTGATATTTATAAACTCTCCTAATCTAAAGAAATTGGAACTTTAAAAATAAGATAATATTTAAGATTAGACACTTCATTAAATAGGAATCTATAATAAGAACATTGAATATTTATAATTATACCAACTTTATTAACTAAAACCTTAAACTATTAATTTTATATTACAAAATTGCTAGAAATTAAAAGAAATTGAACTTAGTTAAATGGAAGGATTATAAAAAGAGACTTTCAAGATATTAAATACTTACTGCTAATAAATACAAAGAATTAAGCTTATTAGTTGTTAAATAAACCAAAAAAATTGCATTAGTGAAATAGTAAAAATATTAACTTTAAAAGAACTATAGTTAAATTCTTGCAATTTAGGTAACGAAGATGTTATTTAAATAATAAAAAACTGTAACTAGCTTGAATACTTAAACTCAAATAACAATCACGAAATAAACTAAGAAGCATTTCCTATATAAGATGAATAAGGATTTTAATATTTAATTTGGAATAGTTTAAAAAAATTAAATTTATCTGGTTGCTATAAATTAGAAGAAGAATATATCGTTAAGTTAAGCCAAAAATTAAAAAAAATAATAATTGAATATGACAATTCTAAGTAGTTAAACGAAATAGAAGAAATGAATTTAGAATAGGAAGACTTTAGTTGAAGACTTAAAATGAAAACAATTGATAGACTTAATAAAATATTTGATAATTAAATGATATAACTAAATAAAATAATAGGATACCATTATTTACATGGTTTAAAATATTATTCTTATAAATCTTTATTTCTTATTATTATCATTTCCATATTTATTTATAATCAAACTTTTAAATTTAACTTTTCTAATTCTTTTATGTTTGAATATTCATTATCTAAGTTATCTATACAGAATCATAACAACTATTAGAAACATTATTTAGCTTTTATTTTAGAAAGACAAGGATCAGAATAGTTGAATATAGCATTTATTCTAATTGTGATCAATTTTAATATAGGAAAAGGTAATATAATTACTGCAGAGTAAACTAGTACTTAGACTTTACGCTCAAGGATTAATGCAACCTTGATTCATTTTTTTCTAAGGAATTCCAGTAGAGATTAAAAAAGTTCATTCAGACAATTATAGATTGCTAAACAAGTTCAAATTCTAATACTTGCGCTAGTTACCAAACATTAAAACTTTTTAAATGTAAAATGCTTATCTTCATATTAGATATATATTAAGAAAATACCAATCCATTTACTTTCTAGCAATTAAGTCTTTAATATAAATTGTGAAAAATGTAATTCAACAGAACTCACAATTTATTCATAATAAATCTTAATTTTTCTTAAAGAGTAAACTTGTTAGCTTGTTCTCAACTTATAAAAGACTGTATTAATAATTTAGACGATCAAAGTTTATAATGCGAAATGGAAAAGAATTGTATTAAAATTAATATCTGACATAATTTCCTTCCAGTCATACTTCAATGGAGGTAGCTGCATACAATATAAATTTTCAGATATTTTCTTGTAATTTTCAGATTAAATACTGATTCTAAATTTCTTAACTATAAAATATTATTTTATAAGCAGATCCTCAAATTAATTAATTCTATATCAAACTTAATTATAAAAATATTTTGAGCTTGTGACTTAAATAATACATAAAGAAGAAGGAAAAATTATAATTATTGCTGATGCTTAGAAAAAGCAAAAATTTAAAAGATTTATTAAATTAATTTCAATACAAATAAAATTAAAAATTAATAGAAATAAAATTAAAAATTTAATTATAAACATTACAGTTCATTCAAATAATAAAAAGTATAATAATAAAAATAATATAACTATTATATTATCTTAGAGCACCACAATCATAATATAGATTTTACGATTACATAGCAATATAGCTATTAAGCAAATAATGAAACTATTTTAAGACTCATAATAAATAATTAAAATATAGCTAAATAAGTTATAATCCTTTATTAATCTATACTACTAATTATTTTTTAATCCTTCTTTTATGTATTTAAGAAAAGGAAATGTATATTTATGAAGGGGAACTAGCTCAAATGGAAGAGCGCTCGCTTTGCATGCGAGAGGCAACGGGATCGATACCCGTGTTCTCCATTTTTATTACTTTTATTAGTTATAATGATAATATTTAATAAATATAAGATATATTAAATAAGCCGGTTTAGCTCAGTCGGTAGAGCGCCAGCCTTTTAAGCTGGTGGTCAAGGGTTCAAGTCCCTTAGTCGGCGTTTTATTAAGTATTTTTAGAATGTTAGTAAATAATTACTTAATATTACTGAGATAGATATAAACTAAGGATATTAGTTTTATTATTTAATTCTAAACTACTTTATATAATAAATCCTTATTAGTGATACTAATATTTATTAATTTTAAATAATTTTAAACTAAAAGAGTTTTTGGACTGCAACTTCTTGCAGTTTAACGACCTCAACACTCCCTTCATGGGATAACGGGGATATCCTGTTGTGCTCCAGGAACAGCTGCTAGGGAGCTCCATCGCTATGAGCAGCCAGGCTTCAAGCTCCTACCAAGAGCGGATAATCTCAAAGACAGTGTTCCCTTCAGAAAATGACTCTGACCAGGAACTTTCTCAGCGACAGGAAAGGAACTTGTTCTTAGCTATAAAACCAGAAAGTGTTGTTACGAAGGTCATTCTCAGCTCCCACTATCTTTTTAATTATCATAATTTAAATATTATTTATAAAATAATTAATAACAACTAGATTTATATTCTTATATAGTGCTTATAGATTTGTATAACATAGGAAGATATAAACCTATCATATAAATTAAAGCCTTATCCTTTATGAATTTTAGTTATTATTATTATTATTAAATACTAAAATATATAAATAGTAATATTATAATCTTCATTATATCCAATTTACTAAAGATATTATCTAAAATATTCTATTAACAAGCTATATGTAATTTAGTTTATAACAGTCTATTCTCCTTTAATATAAGAAGATATTTCTAAATAATAAAAGCTTAATGCTTTAACACTTAGATAGCTTTATTATTATAAAAATTTGAAAATAATCCACTTTTGTCATAATAAAGTAATTTATAAGATTGAAAGCTAAATAGAATATAAATCTAAGACAAATAATACACTTTTTGCTTTATTTTAAGAGTGTTAAATTTAATAGCTAAGATATCTTATTTCTAAGTAAGTTAAACAAAAGTATATTTCTTTATCTAATAAAATGATATATATTTATAAGCTTGTAACAGCAATTGGTTAAAAGAAAAAGAAACTAAGTAAGATTGATCAATTAATTGACATTAATAGACTTTATAAAAGAATTGGAGATTAAGAGATCTAACTCTCTAAATTATTAGAGTCAAGTTTTTTATTAAGCTAAAACCTTTGATGATTCTATTAAAGGAGGATTTACATTAATTAATTACTATTATATATAATAAAACAAACCTTAATGATAAAATCTTCTCAGAAAAAGGATATCTCTTAAACAGTGATCAGGAAATCCTCCTTCAAGAACTTCAAAAAATGTAAAGTAAAATGATAAGCTTTAACTCAAAGTCCAAGAATTCGAAGAAAAATCAAGAATCTTATTCCGAGCACCTTGAAGCCAAAGAATCTGCAGTCAAATAAGTTCAGAATTTAGCAAATTAAAATAAATTTATTAACTAGTCAAGCGCATTGAAAGCTTGTTTTTTGAAAATATATCAACAATTGATTCATAGACGTAAAACCCAATATTTACCCAGCAAAATGTCTTCTACTAAAGAGAAGAAATAATGTATATATCGCAAGATATAAGGACGTATTTTAAGATAATGCTGAAGATTTTAACAAAAAATAAGAACTAGAAAGCTTTAGAATAAGGAGATAGATAAGTAATCTTTACCGCACTTCAGAAGGTCTATTATACAGAAAAAAGAACTACAAAGGAAGTAAAATTTTAATGAACATCGCATTTTTTAATTAAAAAAAACATAAATACAATTGGAATCGAACTTGACTGAAGCAAGATATCTATAATAAAAAAGAGTAAACACATTACTGAAAGATATGCATTTAAAGAAGATTATTCAGAAGAAACTTGTAAATTTAATATTTGAACCAATAAATAAACTTTAAAATAGTGAGTATCCTAATTGAAAGGTGGTATCACTATACTTCATTATTATTATATAAGTTATAAGAGAATCTTTTTTAAATATAATATGCTATAAATTAAAATTAAAATGCATTTCTAGCAAATAACTTATTTATAAATTAAAACAATTAAAACTTCTTAAATCTTTAACTAGTTGGAGCTTTTTATAATTATAATATACTAAAGTCTGTTATTTATTTACTTAAGGGATGTTGATGTATGTTTTACTTATTATCGCTTACTCTGTTATTTTTATTAAATAGCAAGAACTTTATTGTCTCTTCCTTATCCTTTTTTTAGAGAATTATCTATTATTTTAGCTAACGTGAAAGTAAAATGCTGTCTGGTAATATAATTACAGAATATCATATTTTAGACTAAGAAATATAGATAAGTTTTGGATTAGAGATCATCATTATTTAATTCTTTTAGAAAAATAGATTGAATATGATTAACGCATCCTTTATAGGTATTCGGAAAATATAACTAATTTACCCTCTGAAGAAGGATACAAACTTAGCTTTAATTTTATCAGCTACTTAATCTTTAACAATTAATCCTAGTGTTGAGGTCAAACCAATCTAAAATCTTGTTGATGAAGCTAAGACTCCTGTTTAAATAAAATGAGTAAATACAAAATTAAATGCAAGGAAGAAGTAAAAATATTAAATAAATTTGAATCTTAGTTGAAACAAATCTTCAAGCTACACTTCCTTATAGCAATAATAACAACATATAATCATCATATAATAAAGCTCTAATTCAATAATTATCTTACCCAGGGATATTATAACTCATTGTAATCTTAAATAGAAACTAAGACAAGAGATTAAGAAAGAAAGTTTAATTTAATTCAAAACTTAATAATAAAGAAATATAATAGTAAACCAATTACCTACTTATTGAATATATATAAATTAAAAAAAGGCTTTGAACTATTAGAGAAACAATTTCTAAGAATAATTGAAATACATAATATAAAAATTTAATACTAGTTATATACAAATACAAATACAAAATTAAGTGTTTGGCGTTCTTGGAGGTATTTCAACCTCTTTCCCGCCAGCCTCTAGATTGCTCTATAGGCTTAATATAAAAGTCTGAAAATCTCTACAACTCTTCTCCTTACCATGCATATTGTCCTTTAATTCTTCTTTCAACTAGATGCTAGATGTCTTTTTTCTTGTAAATTTCCCTAAATTTATTTCAGTATAATCTTTCTCTTTCTCTTGATAGCTTTAATTGTTATTGTTTCTTCCTTTTATTCTCCAACTTCTTCTAATAGTTTCAATATTCTTACTTGAAATTGAGAAATTTCTAGCGTCTTTTCCACAGATGCTTTTGAGAATTACAGTAATAAAGTGTTTTTACTTGTAGTTTAGGTTTAAATCTTGAGTTATTTTCACCTTCAATTATCATTGGATCATTCCTTTATTCTTTCAATTCCATTTAAAGCTGCAACTTGTACTGATTTTCTTCTATTTTTTCTAATTTGCTGATCAGTTCTTTCTGCTTCTATTGTTAGTTTAGAGATTAACCGTTTAGTCTTGTGATATATTATAAAATGCGTTAAGGTCTCTTTCTTAGGTCATGAGTTTCGATTTTATTTCCTCTACAAGTTCAAGTTTTTCCATTAGCTTCTTATTGTCTTTCTTCAACTTTTTGACCTCTTCCTGGAGATTCTAGCACCATTTTAATCAACTAATCATAGCTTTTTTACTATTATGTAGTGAGATTCGAGACTTCCGAGCGCATAATATTCTTAGCTTATTTCCTATAATCTAATATTAAGCTTTATCAAGTGGGAAAAAGAAATAAGTAGCAAAAGGGATAATAATTCAACGTCTGAATCCTTAATATCTGCAAAGAAAATAAGGAAGGATAATTAGTTGGTTATAAGGAGAAGAAAATGGAGACAAGGAAGTATTAGAAGAGATAAGTAGATAAAAGGGTAAATAGTGAGAGTATGTTTGTTTATATTGTACAGAATAAATTTGATATATTGCTTATTATATTTCAAATTCTTAGTCATCTTTGCTTATTAATATTATAAATTAAAACTTTTAAATGTTTTTTAAATGAAATAGTAATAAGAAAAAGCTTTTAAATATTTGGATACTTATTATTAAAAATTTATCAAAGGTTAACTTAGTTTTCAAAATTGTAATTATAAAGTTTATTTCTTTACATTTATTTTGTGAGAAATTCATTTAGATTTGATAATAATTTAATGTTTGAAAATTAGACTCTCTTGAAGTTTAATTACCCTTATATAAAAATTAATTATTTAGCATCTCATTAATGTCATAAACAGATAATATATATAAAATTTAAAATTGATTGCTATTGAAGTATTTATTTATATTATAATATTTTAAAATTAAATTTTAACTAAAAGAGTCTTGTGACATCTTTTCATTGTTAGAATTGCTTCTTTCAATTAAAAATGTTATTATGTTATTTAAAAATTTTTCATTTATTCCCGCTTTCATATTCATCTCCTTCTTCAGCTTGATCATCTTCTTCATCAGTTTATTCCTTCTATTCTTCCTTTTACTCTTCATGTTCTTCTTCCTCCTCTTTATCTTCCTCATTCTCTTCATCTTTTTCTTGATCTTTAACTTCTTCTCTCTTAGTTGCAGAGTTTTCAATCAAATTATCTTTTTCCAGTTCAAATAATTCTAATCTCCTTTTAATTAGCATCCTATGAAAAATGTTTATTTGAAGATCAATGTATTCTAATTTGTTTTTTGAAAATTAATTGATATAGTTTTGGTCATATGTTATTAGTCTTCTAATCTCGCATTATCCAATCTTTACTATTATCCATTCCTGTATGTCTATATAGCAATCGCAATCCAGAATATGCCTAAACTTATCAAATTCTCCATAAATGCAATGGGGATTCTCGATAGAATAATGTCTATCTTGAAGGTCTTTTCGAAAGTTGTAGCTGTATATTCTGAGTTTGTATATACTAATTATATCTCTTCGATATTATCCATTTAATTTTGGATAGATAATTTTCGGGATCTATTATTATTATAAAACTTATTCTATAAATAACTTCGCATTAGGCATCCTTTTTACCTTTAAGTTGTTACTTTATAAAATGAATGTTGAATCTTACTTTTAACATATTTCGTAAAAGTATTAATGCTACTATTATATTCCTAATTATTAATATCTATTTCGTAATATTCAGATAGTCTTGCTACTTAATTTCTATATTAATATCCTTCTTATCAGTTATTCTTAAAAAGAGATCCTATTTTGATAAAGGATGATTAATACTTTCTTATCGAATTTTGTAAAAATAATAAAAAACCTCAGAACCATAATATGCTTAGATGGCGTTTAGTTAAGATCTATATAACAAGACTCATTAAAAATATTTCAGGTGCTTAAAAGGCTTTTCTTACTATCAGTCTCACGCTTTTATCAATTGTATTTAATATTGCAGTAATTCCATTTTAGATAGTCCAAAGTATAAATCTCCTCCATATTCTGCTAAAGAAAGATTGAACATTTTACACAAAGTCTTAAAGTGTCAAGATGTCACATTTTTTACATTGATAAAGTAAATACTGCTTTCTTCATAACAGACAGATATTTAAATGAGACTTGCTTGTAGTGATTAATTAAATCCTTTTTTAATCCAGAGTTAATCCTAATTATGAAGCTTGCTGTTTTTATGTGATAGCCTGATTTCTAATCTTCAAGTTTAAATTTTCCTCTTTTCTTTTATGTTTTTTAGAAACTGAATTACTTACATTTAGAGGCATTTATTTTAAGCTAAGTTCAATTAAAAACTCTATTTGTTTCATCTATTAATTTTTACATGTTCTTTTTAGATTTTGAAAGAAGTATTAAGTCATCTACCCATCCTCTGAAAGCAAAACTATTATTGAAACTGTTAAATTTGAATCCAATACTATTTCCTTTACTTTCTATATATCTGATAGCAATATCATAATACAACAACGCTAGCTTTGGTCCATGCAAACTTCCTAACATTACTCCTATGCTATAATTAAGTTTTTTAGAAAAGTTTCCATCTATAAGGAATTAAGAACTTATATTTTTGTAGAAAGATTCAAATGCTAATATCAATCCTAATAGTAACTTGACTCGCTTCAGGTGATGTGATGAAAAAGCAACATTCTTTCTATTGATTCGTACATTTTTTTCACATCAATCAAAGTTGTTATTAGTTTTGTTTTTCCTTTGGCTTACTTTCGAAATAAATCTATTATTAAATCTGACATCTTTTTTAATTATTTTTTCCATTTTTAATGAAAATAAAGTGAAGAAGAAAATAAGAAAAATCGATAGAGTAGATGTTTATAAAATATATTTCTAAATCTAAGCTTTTTAAAATAAGAATAGATATTAAAAAAAGACGCTAAACTAAATCTTTTATTTTCAACCATAGAGAATACAATAAATAACATATAATCATAAATAGGAAATTAACTAGATAAGATTAATAATTAATATAGCTATATCCTTCAAATGCTTCAATTTTGTTTTTCTTAATTACAATATTTATCAAAAGAACTTTACGAAAAATTTGCACAATCACAAGAAATTATTTAAAGAATCAATAGATATTAGGAAGTATATCTTTGATTATAGAAATTAGTAAATAATAAAGCATAAGAAGAAAAATGCGCTGTTATATATGTCAAAGCAGTGTCATTATATAAGATGTTGGAGAAGAAGCAAGATTATGAAAAAATGATGAAAGATCTATTTCAAATATGACCTTCTTAACCATGCTTCATAAATTTAGGAAAAAAACTTATAATAGTTAATTTATCTATTTAAAAATAATTTTTAGATGAAAAAGGTTCAAATTTATAAACAAGGATGGCGGATTAATGAAGTTCTAAGCTATCCTTTAGTTAAAGAGAATATTTTTTAAAGATTACTGGATGTAAAGGTAACTTTAGAAACAATTAACATTTTAACTTGTTTTAGTTGCTTAAAAATAGTATATTTTTCTTATGTTAATGAAAAGTTGTAAATAAAATAAAGGTATAAAGCTAATAAAAGTTGAAATGATATAGGTATTAAATAAAGCTAAATATTTACTAAAGAATAATTAAATTATATGGAAATTATAACCATTTATTTATTTTTTCTCTTTATTCTAGTCATTTTTTTAATGCTGATATAAATACATTTTTATTCTATTATGTTTTATTTCTTGGAGGAGTGCAATAAATAAACATTTCGAAAAGAATTATATGATGAAACTTTTAAATAAGAATGAATATACGAAAATAGTTTAAGAGATAGAAACTAAAACTAATTTTAATTTTAATGCATTGAAAACTTTTAACAAAGCAGAAATTTCTTTAAGGTTCTAAAATGTTAAAATTATAAAATTTCAATTATTTATATTTAAAATCGAATTTTCTGTGTTAAGAGGTATTTTAAGTTCTAATGTTAAGCTTAAAAAAAGATTTATTGCCCATCTAAGGAAAATTAATTTATTCATTTGGATTCAGGCTTTCTTTCTTTATTTATTTCACATTTTTGTTGCCACAATAAAATTTATAGCAAAGCAAGTAATTTTTCAGATGGTTATACAAATGAGAGACTTAAATAAATGTATGGTACTAAAATTTAGATAGAAAATTAAAAAAATGTCTAGTTTTTATAATTTTAGATTATTTAATATTTGAATCCAAAAAAGTATAAGCAGTGAAACATTTAGACTATAAGTGAAATATATTTTAAACTCTTAATATTGAGTTTACATTAATGTTTAAGGTAAAAAATGATTAGAATAAATAAAGAATTTCAGCAAGAAAAAAGTAAGTATCGTAGTAATTATCTGTGCTATAAGAAAATTATATTTATCAAAAAGCAACTGACTAAAATTTTAAGCTATTTACTATATTTAGTTTTATAAAGAATCTAAAGGATTTTCTATAATAATTAATTAAGTGAATACTGTAATCATATTTTAGGAAGATATCAAAACTTCATTTCTTTTAATTAAAGAATGCTACAATTATTATTTCAACATAAGTAAAACTATACCAACCCTTTTAGTTGTTTATAAATAAGCAAAGGTAAATAGAGAAAGGCAGTTTGTCCGAGTCGGTTAAGGAGACAGACTTAAGATCATTTGCACACTAATGCGCGTGGGTTGGAATCCCACAGCTGCCATTGATTTTAAAATTTCTTTATAATCTAACTTTAATAGCTATAAGTCTACTTATGATTTGAATTTAAATAAACTATTAAGCTTATTAAAGCATTAAATATTTCTTAAGCTAAGTTACAATACTCTAACTTTTATTAATTGTATAAAGGTTTCTTTCTATAATATTTAAAGATTGTTGCATCAAATTTTCTATAATAGGAAATAAAATTCTTACTAGGTTTACGCTTTTTTATTTGGATAGTATTTTACATAGGATATGGAAATCATAAAGAAGTGATTGGTTTTAGTATGTGGATTATGTGTTTTATGTATAGAACTAGATTAAAGTAAATTAGTTTGAATCCTAAATTTATCTTTTGGCTGTTTATAGGTAATTATTTATTAGTTTAGGAAAGAATTTCATTTTACTAGAGAAAATCTAAAGGTAAGATATTTATAAGATGCTTCAAATACTTAATTTAAGTCTTAAGATTTAAATTATTCCTTAAATGAAAGAACAAAGCATAACTAGCCTAAACCCTGCTTTGATAATATAACAGGCAAAAATATATAAATAGTCTATTAAAAACAGTTGAATATAATAAGCTATAACAGAAGATTCAATGGAACTAAAGCACATTATAAGCATAATAAACTTATTTTAATATATTCTTTCTATAAACTTTAGATATAAAATAACTAAGCTGAAGTTAGAAAGAGCACTACAAAATGATTGATCTAGTTTAAATTAATATCTGAATGATTTAGTAATAGCTTTAATTATTGCTATAATAGCTAAATGCTTATTCTAAATCAATAAATCACTTTTCTCACTCTCCCATTATTTAATGCTTAAGATTAAGCTTAACACCATTCTTTGTCTTTAATAATATATCCATATAATCATCTCTGATTCAACCTGCAAAGAAAAGTAGAAGTAAGTCAAGTTGCGCTTATCTATTGATGTAATCTGGATATAAGCATTAGTTAAATTTCAAAAGAATGAGTGAAATAAGCTAAGCAAATTTCATAATATATCATATATCATTTCTTTAATTAAGATTATCATGGATCACTATTTTTCAATGCCACAATACTTCCAATCAATATAAGACTATCTAAAAACAAACTCAAATGCTAAATTAAAGAGATAAACAATGAACAGA
Source organism: Loxodes magnus (assembly GCA_946699065.1). NCBI lineage: Eukaryota > Ciliophora > Karyorelictea > Loxodida > Loxodidae > Loxodes > Loxodes magnus. Next base: position 119,040 of record CAMPDV010001114.1, read on the forward strand.
TCTAATAAGATAAACTTATATTTCTGTTATGCCTTCATTAAATAAAAGGCTTAAGTATTTATAATTACTCTTGAGATTATAAGTTATGCTTGTCACTTATATCTAAGGGTGATAAAAGACTCCTTTATTTTTCTTAGAAATTAAAATAGTGACTACAGTATTTAAAATGTAGGAATTGAGGTTAAATAAATATTAAGTATTTATTACCTATTTAGTGAGTAAAGCTGTGCTTTCTTTAAGTTAAGAAGCAAAAAATGGTAGTAATTTAAATGGGTAAGGTAATTGATCAGTTAAAGAAAATACTTTATTTAATTTTAAGCATAAAAGTTTAAGTTTCATAGCATGACTAACTCTTCTTCTTCCTTTATCGTATATCTGATCTCCACTACTGAATTCTAAGTTTCAAGATTTTGTTCTACTTATTCTTATTATACAGTTTATCTAAATAAATTGCTTACTTTGTTTATTGAAGCTTTTAGAATATATTTTGAGATTCTGTATTTTGTATTGCTTTTTATGCAAATACTGGATCTTCTTGCTTATTAGTATCTTAACCACTTCGATAAAAAAATATTTAGTTTGGGATAGTATCAGCTGAGGTATCTTGAGGTACACTTTCATAGCTTGCAAATTAATTTTACTATTGCAGTCTTAATTTTTATTTCTAAAGATGACTTTCTAGCATTTTAACTTATACTCCGCATTTATAAGCGAATCTAAAGAGTAAAATTTTATCGGGAGTATCCCATGTAAGCATAACTTAAAACTTATATTTTCCTATAAACTTTCCTAGCACTAGAATTAATAAATCTCCAGCCACCAATAAACTAAGCAAAATAATATTCAATTTTTAATCTTCTACTATCTCTACCATATGTACACATACCATAGTCCAACTTACCAAGCTCAGTCCTATTCCATTCCACCAATTAAGAAACTTATCATTCCAAGGTCTAATTATCAAATTAAGAATTGTAAATATGCACATTATTAGAATGTATAAATGTCCATATCACTCTCTTTTCCAGTGCTTCATACAACTGCATCAACAACTCAGTATTATCTAAGTCAAACTCTAAAACAGTATTCAGTTAGGCTTTTATTTAATGTTTAAGGAATCATGGAATATATCCTATCAATGAGGCATGGATAAAATACCAAATGGGATAAAAATAAACTAGCTAATCAGTGCTAGTGCATAATAAATGCAGTGCCTATGTGACCAGCATTTTAGGGTACAGTCCATCTCTGTAAAACTCTCATCTTTATCAATAAAATCATCAAAATCTTTGTCTCTACCATAAAGGCATTTCAAAGGATCCATTAGAAGTATAGTAAGTGGAACGAAAAGTAAATTTCCTATTAAAGGAAGTACTATAATAGAGATTTTTCCCAGTTTACGAAGTATATTTAGTCTGCAAAAGACCTCAAAACCACATAAGAAAGATATTAAAAATATACTTCAAGAAAAACAAACACAAAATGAAATAATCAAAATAACTCAATAAGCACTTGAATATTTGTTAATTTGGGAGAAATCAAAAATGAAATAATCCTTTACGATTTGAACTTAGTCTCCTAACAAATGATCTATGTCAGGTCCTAAAGCTAAAAATTGCAAAATTTGAAAAGCCGAAAAGAATATGAATAACTCATCCATCATAGTGGCTTCTGAGGCTACTTAGATTTATTCATACTTTCTTTTTCTTCATATTCACATTCCTCAAAGAGTAATAAAGAACACCATTGTGGCAAAGATACATATATACAAGATAAAATTTTTTTATCCTTCTAGTATTAAAGAACTCTCCTCTCTGAAAAAGGACAGTTTTTATATTACTAGAAACTATCTGAAGGTGTATGTGATGTATTATCATTTCAAATAAGTCCATCACCGTTAATTTTTCAGATTATAGAGCAAGTTAGGCAAAACTCTTCTCCTGAGATAATTTAAGGTAAAGTTAGATTTCTACTTAAAGTAGAGTCAATTTAAAAGTTATTTAAATCTCTATAATTTAGCTTTTTTTAAAACTTAACTTTCCCAGAGCAACTTATGAACTATACATTTCTTATAGTTTTCATCAAAGTAAATGGATTAGTGTAATCATCTCCTTAGCTAAGAATTTCTTTTATTCCATAGGCAACTATAAGGGGTTACTCAAATAAATAGCATTCTTAATCAACTTCAGGTCTACATTTTTTATCGTAGTCAAGCATTTCTTGCCCTAATTCTCCAACTCATCTTGGAATAGTTATAAATTAAGAGCCATGCAGAGTATATTTTATATCCTCTAAATTATCAACATTAGGAACTTTAACAAAAATTAGGGAAGTGGGAATCATATGAATGTAATTTACATCACCAGGCCGAAAGCTAAGATAAATCAATTACTATCCCACAATCGATAAAGATGTCCCTCCTCCTATACAAATTACAACTCGAATCTCATTTTCCATAAAATCTCTAGCAACTTTCTTTGCCATTTCTTTCCTACTTTCAATAGTTGTGTTGAAAAGTGGGAAAAAATTAATTTGATTCACTAATTTTACTCCATTTTTGTCACATCAGGCCTTCGTTATATTGTATTATTGTTCATTTTTTGAATCACTATCTTCATAATAAAGCCCTATTTGTTTTCATTTTTTCCTCTAAATGATTTAGGTTATTACAATGGTTCTAGAATACTAATCCTAGGCATTGGCTAAAAAGAGTGGAGAGCTTATAGTGTTTTCTAGTTACTTGATAGCAACTGAAGAAAGAAAGGGAAGATTATAGCCAAGATATTGGTTATTAACTAGATAAGTAGCATAGATAAAATATTTGGCTTATGAAATGATGTGAATGATTCCTATTTCAGCTTTCTTTTGCATGAAAACCGATGAAATTAAAGTTGTGTTAGGAAACGTACTACCATAACTAAAAGGATTTGCTACTATTTAATAATTTTCTAGTACATTTGTTTGCTCATTCGCAAATTTAACTCCACAAGGAACTTATTTTAAATGGTTTATTAGTTAAGTAGAAACACTTTCTTAAATTATTTCTCCTCCTAATCCTGTTGCATAACTAATTTCAATGTTAATTTAGTTGGAAGGAGGATTTGAACTTGGTGAAGGTCAAATTATAGGATGATTTTCTCAATATGTTCTCTAAATTATTGTAGCTACCTTCACTAGGCTAAAGTTTTATGTGTTGATTATTTGATACTTAGACTTTATATTATTATTCTCGAACAAAAAGGATGAAAAGTTAAGAAATTACTCTAAGATTCTTTCGCTGCTTTTTAAGTTTTAGTCTATAATCTCTAGAAGCTTTGATAAAAACAGCCACTCAAAATGTTCAAAACTTTATGGGATTCCTTCTTATGGAGTTAATGCTATCAATCCGTTCTCCATAAATTTAAGATTCACATTTCTCTATTAATGAAGAAAAGAAGAGGTTTCTAATCCTAAAATTCAAGCAAATCCTTTAGTTAGTTTAAGTTTCTAAGCTTCAGCAAGGATAAATTAAGTTAAACAGTTGTTGGTATTTAAAATGTTAATGGGAATTCCTATACTTTTTAAAGTCTTGAATATGTAACTTCTAACTTCCTCTTAATATCTTATAGAACATAAATCTGGCTTCTACATTATAGGAGAGGGAATGGTAATTGTTCCTTTCGTTATATCAGCTTTTATTAAATTTTCAATAGTGAAATAGAATCTTAAATCTTATTAGTAAATCGCACCCACGTTTCAGAAATCCCAGTGGCGTAGAAATGTTTTGAAAGCTTCGCTTTCTGATTGATATGAAGGTACTATATAAAATGAATTCTGGAATATTTTAGCTTGAGTTTAGTATTTCTATCTCCAAAGAATTAACAAAAGCAAGTTTTCTCTACTTAAAGTTTTCTGAATTATGGAAGATAAAAGTTAGTTAAAGGAAATATCAGCAACTATGCTTATTTTCCTTTGTTATACCTCAGTCTTAAGGTTTTGAATAGAAACTATATCTTACAAATATATCGACTGTATATAAAATAGATTCCTATAAGTACTATTCAAGACTTATCTTTCTAAATATTCATCAAGATTTTCAGGCGTTTATTTGGATTTAATAAAGCAGATGTTTACAAAATGAGCTCCTTAGACTTGCATAAGTAAAATAGAAACAAAGGAAAATATTAATTTCCAGATTTCCATTTAAAAAATGTAATTTTAGCTGCCAATTTTACAATTAAATTTAAGTTAGAATTTGATAAGCTTAATGAATAACATCTGCTATAGTGGACTTTTTTACAAGTATCAAGAAAGATTTAATTTAGTAAATTAGCCTAAAAGTAAAATAATCCTAAAGCAAGCTATTAAAATGATGACTGAGATGTCATAACATCTTGAATTAATTTTCATATTCATAAATATTATGACTACTTAATTAATAAATTATCATCAAAAAGGAATAAAAAATGGCTGGCTTCAAGAAGAGTTTTTTTACCACCTCCTCAGAACAGGAGAGAAAACCAGAAGCAAATATTCTCACCACATCTTCTTCAATTTAACGCTCTTCTTAATAAAAATAACTAGAAAAACAAAATAAATTAGAAGAACTAATAAAAAATACTAAATCCTAAATCCTACAAATTAAAATAAAACGGACTTCTTCCATCAAAGGACAAGCAGGAACTGAGACAAAAATTCAGAACAGAAAAGTTGACACAGCTCTCAACGCCTCCATTGAAAACTGAAAAAAGAGACCACTCAACTGAATCGATAAAAATAATAACGAAGAAATAAAAAATAAACGAAGAAGGTAAAGTACGATAATTTAATATAGATCCTATTACCTTTTATTTAGACAACATTGAAATAGAACAAATGAACTCTGAATAGATGAAATAGCTGATTCATCTACTTATTAGAATCATAAAAAAACTCGAAGAGGAATTAAACTCCCAGAAGGAAGAGTTGTTTACAATAAGTCAGGATCTGATAAACCATGAAGATGATGACGAAGTCCATATGGTAGATCGAAGAGCTAAAGTCGGAGTCTATTTGTCAATTTAAAATTTAGAGAATGATATTTGAGTAATGCAAGAGTAAGACGAGAAAAACTGAGTAAAATTAGATTCCAGACTTAAATTAATAGAAGAAAACCTGTAGAAACCTTCTTAAGGAATTCCAATGGAAATAGAGAAACAAGAAAAAATATTACCTAGAACAAGGAAAAGATGTTACATTTGCAACAGCACTTGACATCTATGGCGAAAATGTCCCCAATAGAAAAGAATAAGAATGAATATTTGGAGTAATATTAACTATTAGCAACTGAAATGGCGAGCGACGGAATTCTTCCCATCGGGAAATGGGAAAATTTGGAAAAAAAAACAAATTCTTAATTCAGACTATTAAAAAGAGAGAAATCCAAGAAAAAGAGCACAAGGAACGAACATGCAGGAAAGGAGATTTTATACATTTAAAACTTCAATAAAGCCGGAAGGCGAACAGTTATTTTAATGATTTAATCATTAAAAAGGATATATCAAAGAAACAGTATAGGTGATATATTTCAAGAGGGTATATCAAAATTTAAATTAATCTACTAAATTGTCTTTCCTATTTATACCTAGCTTTTGTACAATATATAACCTTAAATTTCATCTTAAATCATTTTATTAAAATTATTAAAATTCTTAAAGCTACTTAGTTAATTCAAATATTAACAAACTCCTACAAATTCAAATTATATATCTTCAATAATAGTAACCCAAAAATCAACTAATAGTACCTTTCTATTTAGTTACATTTATCACTTTTAAACTCCATTATCAATTAATCAAAAATCCTATTTCTCAACTTTTTCTTAATACCTTCAAAAGCTATAAATATTCATAAATACAACTATACAAATTAATATGTCCATAAGCTTCATTTATTAAGTATCTACCTAAATTTTAAATCATTTATTATCTACGAGATAGCTTCCAAATCTACTTTATCAAGTTTACAATCTAACTTTATATCATTGATAGATAATATTTCGCTCATTCAATCTCTTCGCTTTTCAAATTTCTTAAAATAACTTAGATTAATGTATATTTAATAGACTAAGGTATATATTATGCATTATTCTCTTTAAATTTTTCTATTTCAACTATTAATTATACTCTCATCTTAAGTATTTTCCCTTTAATTCAAGATATTTATATAACTAACAAAGTATAGCACTTATTAACTTTAACTATTTCATTATCATTTTAAAATAGTAGTCTATTAAACTTACAAATAGATATAACTCTTTTTAAATCAGATTTATTTAAGCTAGATTTCTTATAAGTATCAATATATACAAGTACATTATTTACCTATACAATCATGTGATCATCTTATACTTCATTAACACCTCACTTTCCTTCTTTACTTTCAAATCAACCTAACTTTATTAACATTTAAGTATGAAAGGATGTATTTAGCTATGGATTTTACTTTTTTTAAGTGACGTAGAAGATGGTAGTATTAGAATGCTTTGATTGAATTAGAGCTAAATTACAAATTTTATTTTTATCATTTAAAGAAAAACATGATTCTTCATTTTATATCTCTTTTAAAAGCAGATTAAGGAAAAAGCTGAATATATTGCTTCTTACTTTGAAATAAAGGATAATAATTATAAAATTTTAAGGATAAATTTAATTAACTTCTCTTATGAAATGTCCTAGATTGCCTATGAGCTTGAACTTTGACTAAACTAATTTTAGATAATAAATTATAAGAACTGTTTAAATATTAGATTGCAAAATTTTAAATTATAATTATTTTTAATGTAATTATTTCTTTTAACTTTCACTTTAAGTTATTTTTCTAAAAAGTGTCTAAACAATACTAGAGAGTTAAATTAATTAGGAGTACTTTAAAATAATTTATTATTCTTTATTTATCTTTTTTCTTACATCAGTAACGCTTCTTTCATAAAATTGCTGCAATCTCACGTTAGATTTTTTTTACATAGTTTAAAGCGGAATTTATTTCTTTTTTAAGCAAGTCTAATCATTAATTCTTACCATTCGAACTTTGAAATCAAAGTTGCAAAATATAATGATAAATAATTTTAAAATGGCAAAGTTCGAAGATCAAGAGGGCATTTGTATAACAGATACTTCTTTAATAGAGCTAGATTATAAAATATAGTGATAATTAGGTTTCCTTTTATCAGATTTTCTAAATGCTAAATTCATACATTTTTAGCTTAAAAAGAAAAAATGCTGAGATAAACAAATTACTTTGATTTTAAAACTTTAAATATAAATATCTCTAATGTTGCTATTCCATCCATATAGAAATAAATGATTTTAACTAGCATCTTATCTACTAATTTTAATACTTTACAATATATAAATGTTTGCAATATTCTAGTATTAATTTAATTATAATTAATATGAATAAAAATTTTCCTTTAATAGAATATTTTGGATTTATAAAATTCAAACAAACTAAGTTTGAAGTTTTTTGAGCTTTTAGGTAATTAAAAGTGGAAATTAATAAATAGTCTTTATAACTTCTTTGGAATTCTTTATAGAGGAAATTTTATTAATTAAGCTATAAAATACTTTTTCACTTTCAGAGTTATTCTTATAATTAACTGCTATTTTCAATCCTTCCACTGGCATATCTTTAATTTTTAACTATCTTATTGGAGTAGCAGAATAACTAGGCAGATAAAAATTTCTTCATTAGTTTATTTGAATAATGCATGCCATTCCTCAATTCTACTTAAAATAAAACTAAAAAGCAAATCTACTACTACTTAAAATTGAAATTGCGATTTGACTAAGCGTGAAAATTATTCTCTAGTTAAATTTCTTAAATAATTTCCAATATTAGCTATACAAACTCTGATTTTCCTCTTTTATAAAATCCCTAAAATATGGATAAACTAATATTTACATCTAATTAATTTTCATCGTCTTACTATACTTAACGTTGAATATAAATCCTAGCTTTAAAGATCAAAAGCTAGAGCTTCACTACTAGAGTTTATTAAATCTATATAAAGGAGTCTTCATTTGTAACCAAATAAGTGCTTAATTTATTAATTCTAGTTAATCCTGAAAGAATTTAGGAGATTAAAGGTATCTATTTCTAAGATTATCTATCAATTATCAATTTTTTATATAAGTCTAAAATAAAATATTTCATCACTGTTTTGACTAGTTTTGTGATTGAGGATTATAAAATTCTAGACTTTAAAGCTATTTAACTAGAGCAAATTAATCTTAACCATTCCAAGTAAAACTGGAATAAGAAAATTAATAATGTAGCAGGCTTTTAGTAAGGTTTAGTTTATGATACTATGAAATTCTAATTTTAAAGAGAATCCAAGACTAGAAAATAGTTTAAGGCTTATGGGCAATATTAAAGCCTTCACATAGTAAGGCTAGAAAGGAAAATAAAATAAAGAGCTTAATGTAAAAAGCTACTTTAATCTTAACTAAAAATAAAAGTGATAAGAGATAAGAGAAGCCAGATTAAAGATTTATTTTTAATAATTTAAAAAGAAAAGTATTAAGAATAGAAAAGCATTATTCTTACATTAAATAAAAAAAGAAAGATTCTATTGCATTAATAAGATCTAAAGTGAGAATTTATAAGAATAAAAGCTAAATTTTTTAGATTGCAAAATATTTATAAGTAATAATAATAATACAAGCAATTAAGTAGCTTTTTGTATTATTTTATAATTAAATAAATCAAAAAGGAAAAGTAAAGAGATATATCTTTAACTTTTATGAAAGAAATTATAAAAAATTTAGATTTAATCATTTATGAATTTCCTTTTAGAAAGAAAGGAAAAAGTCACAAGAAATAATTATCAAATAATACAAATAAAAACTATTTAAAGCAAATTTATAGAAATGTAATATAATATCATCTTTGATATTTAAAAAGTAAATAATAATTCTTTGGTTAATTAAATTTTACGTTATTTTATTATGATTTACAAGAAAGAAATTTTTCTTGAAAAAATAATCATAAAACAAAAAGAAATAAAAGAAAGATTATTTAAATATAAAAGTTTATAAACAATAATCATATTTTCTTTAATTCTTCATTAAACATAAATAAATTAGGTTGGAAATAATAATGTAGAAAATTAAAACTAAAAATTGATTAAAAATTATATAAAGACGTAATAAAATAGTTATTATGCAAAAACTATTAAAAAGCATTATTTAGATAATTGAAAGCAAATAACTACATTTTCATAATAAAATTAAGTTTTATTATAACTCAATACATCTAATTTACATCTATAAATAAATCTGAACGTTTAAATTATATTAGTAGGGATATATACAAAATTTAGCTTCAAATGTTTGATTTAAAAAGGTTATTATTCCTTAAAATAAGTGATAAAATACGCCTCCATTGTAAAGAATAAAGCTTTTTTTAATAAATAAAAGAAATAATTACTTTAAACTGATTACTATGCAAAATACAATACTGAGATAAATAAATTGGATTATAGAGAGCGTATCACTCTCGTTGGTGCGTAGCTCTTTAAATTAATTTTATTTAATGTCGAAAAATTTTATATGGGTCTCTCTATCCTTATTTTCTCTTCCTGCAGTATGTCCCTGTACTTTTTCCTTCCAAAGCATAGGATGCAATATACAATTACGGGTACATTTCCCCGACCTATGATAAAGAAAGCTTCCTCCTGGCATTCGGAGTTCTCCAGTTTGTCGCATCTTCCTTCTCTTGTTATTTTTTTCTCTTCCTCCAATTTATCCTCCCTCCGCGCTCATTTTTTAGTTGCCTTGCTGGGCCTCCAAGCAGCATCCGAAGGAAAGGGCTTTGCACCCTATTTAAAAATATTATATATAATAATTTAGTATATAAAACTAGATTATTTCTCTTAATTATTATTGACTTTTCTTATTTTTAATAAATATCTAAACTATTTATTTTCCTTCTCTATAATTCCTATTTTAATCTTCCCATTAGAATGCTTTCTAATTGTAGAAATTTACAGTTCAATATAATTTTATTTAATCTAGATCCGTAATAATATAGCTGATAATATGGTAGATCTATAAATAAAAGTGAGAATATTAATCTCATTATGAGATTCAAATGCTAATTAATTATAGAAGAACAAATATAAGGTAAGCTAATGAAGCTTATTAAATAAAAATAGAATCAGGTGTGCTATTTAAGAGCTTATTACCTCTTAATTAAGACTTGCTAAAGAATTAAGACAAAAACATAAAATGAAAAAAGAATAAAGGGAAGAAAATAGTTTATGTATTAGAAGATAAATAGTATGTTTAACCAATTTTAAGTGGGTAGAGACATTATTAAGCTTATCTTCCAGAAATTGTCAAAATACTATACTATAATTTTCCTTCCTTGAAAATAGGAATATGTTTTAACTGTAACTTCTTTAAACTTCTTTTAAGTTATAATATCTGCTTTCATTTTAAAATTATTGCAAAACAAATTTTGATGACTAAATGAAAGAGAAATTATAAAGCTGATTTGAATAAAATCTATGAGGCTATTATTGCTTTTATTTCAATTAAATGTGTTCAGATTCTAGTAAGACAGATAAGTTTTTTTAATTGTTTAGTTTATTTTAATTCTAAGGATAAATTAATAACTACACGCTGTTGTCAGAAAATCGCAACTAGGGTATATAATTAAAATTTTTAGTAGCTCTATTATCTTCTTAACAACTTGACTGATCTAGATATTTTTAGTAATATATGAATTTTAGTTAATTAGAGTAAGTATAGTTAATCTGCATAAAGAATGTCGTAATTTTTACCTCTACAACATTCAAGAAGTCTACTAACCTAGAAAAATAGATTTATAAAGAGTAATTAGGTTTGTAACTCTTTATTATAATATAATCAATTATAGAATTTTAAATTTATGTTAAACAAATAGTAGTTCTATATGAAGATTACACTCTAATCCTTCTTATAAGTAGAAATAAAGAAGAAACAATATTAAAAATATCTATATTCCTATATCATTACTATATTCATTTTCATTTACTACTACTTATATTTATCTATATGCCCTCTAAGGACTAAGTATATAATCTCTAAAAAACAGCAAGCAAGTTAAATGAAAAGGTAATTATGCTTTTTATATAGCTCGCTATAGCATAACACCTTTATTTAGTTTATAATTATCTAAATTATCTATTTAGCCTAAAAACTCCTTTAATATACTTAAAATCAGCTTTTATCTTGGTAAATCAGATACAATCTGATAAATGTACTAGATATCAGCCATTTCTAGGTTATCGTTATTAATATTCTTCTATGGATATTAAAAGTAAGATAGTGATATTAACTGCCTTATTTATTTAAAAATAGCATTTTAATTTGATCTACTGCTAGATAAATATAACATTCCTCTTCTATTTTATAATAGTTTAATCTTTTAGTATGGATAAATGAAAAAATACACCTAAAATATTCCAGCCTGTTGCTAGAAGATTTAAGTAATATATGTTGATCTTAACTTAAAGTAAAATAGCTTTGACTGCTTTATTTTGTAATATTTAGAGGAATTAGCAAGGTGGAAGTACTAGTTCAGAAAGGATTAATAGAAAGTAACTTAGTTAATCATATCCTAAAGGTAATTATAAGCCTAATGATCTATAAAAGAGTATTATCTTGCTACAGGATAAATTGAAGATCTTCTAAATTATATAAATTTCAGAGTTGATGAAGGTAAAATAAGAGTTATTGACTTATAGCAATATTAACTAATATTACAGACATTTAAAATAATCTTTCGAATATTTAATAACTTTAGTCAACAGAATATTTGGAGAAAGCTTAAATAGAAGTAAGGAAACATGAAAATTATATTGTCTATAAAATGGAAAATAATTTAATCTGGGTTAGACTTGGAAGATTGAAGACTCTTTATTATATAATCCAATCTATTTATCTAATGTTAACTCAAAAGTAAAATAGGATATTTAGAGTATTTCATCCTTTTCTAAGTAATTTAAAATTAAGTATTCTAATACCTTTAACACTTATTTATTTCAACAATCTTATCTTTCCTCATTAAGCTTTGGCTTATTAATTGTAAATGAACCAGGAAATAATTAAAAAAATAATCTCATTTAAATAGTTAAAAAGCATTAGTCTAATAATTTGAGTTTGAACTTATAATTTATTGTGATTCATTCTGAGTTTCATTTACATCCTAAATCTAACTTGATTTTATTGACTATATTAAATTGATTATAAGTTGCCTAAGGACTTTAATCTCATTGTATGTTGCTTTAATCCTATTATTTGCTATTATAATAGATGCAAGATACTTATCTATTATTTATGGATGTAGTGACATATTTATTTTTGATATCATATTGTATAAAAGAAATAGATATAAGCAATAACCATTATACCCCTAGAATGTTAGATTGATCTCTTATTTTATCTATAATAACTATTTTCCCTCTAAAAAACTCTATCCTTTCTTAACTAGTTAGACTAAAAGCTACTCCACTAAGTAACTAATATTTCTAGCATACTATAAGAAGGTAAATTTAATTAAGGACTTTAAGGTACTAATTTTAGGATTGAAATAGTAAGTGTGTAATGATTAATTTTTGATATTCTTTTTCCATTTTTATGAAATTAGAGTTTGATTTGTTCTTTCATTAATTTTAGAAAGCTTTTAAACAAATCAATGTTGTACTTTATTTTAGGTTTAAGTACTTATTATATATTATAAAATGGGAGTGCAACTAGTAACTATCTTCACGGCTCTTTCTTTGGTATTATAAGCTAAAGGAATGTAGTAAATTAACATTGGCATAACAAAGTCCAAATTGACTCCTAAATATCTTTTGGAATACATAGAAAGTTAAATTACTGAACACAACTATAGAGTTATATTTTAAATATCCAAGTTTACTTTTAAAGACATAGACTCTGTTGAAAGTATCATAGAAAAAATAAAGCTAATGAGAATAAACATAGTAGTAGATATTTCCTTTAATTAAACCCTATCCCTCTTTATATAAAAGTATTTAAGCTAAGAAAATTTACTTCTGTTCATTCTATGAAGATAAAGAGATTATTCAAGAACTAAAAAGCTAAAACTTCTTTTACATAGTCCCTCATATCAATCAGAAAGTTAGAAACTAATTGCGTTTCTACGTCTTTGAGATTTTTGGAATGTAGGAGAAATTTACTCATATGACTAAAGATTTTAGATTTCTGTTGAAGAATTAATCAAAGTAGATTAAATAAAAGAATCGATTAGCCTTCCTCTACACTAAAGCTCGAAAAAGGCTAGTGATCTAACAAAGAGTAAAATAAGATAGGAGGGTATATTTTTAAAACTTTGAAGAATTTAGGCATTCCTACAATATTCTAAATGGAGAAACCTGCCTTAATTAATTTGTTCTAGCTGAAGCTTAGAGACTTAGACTAATTAATGGATTCGCTTGAATTTTAGGCCTAGAAGCTTCTTAAATTCTTTATAATTTTGAAGTAACAAAGGAAGACAGTAATTTAAAGCTTATGGAGAACGGACTGACAGCTTTAGCATCTTTTTAATGAATTCCTTAGAGTTTTGAAGATTTATTATGGAAGTATCTAAACTAAATTCTTTAACTTATAGAGAAGAATTGAGAAAGTAGGGAAAATATCTTAGACTAGTTCTTAAGATTTTCAGTTAATATGTTTAATAATAATAATTTAATACCTAAATATCAAATTATTAACACTTAGAATAACATTACTAAAGTAGCTACTATAGCTTAAGATATTTATTTCCAAAATCATCCTATCTTTTGGCCTTCACCATAAGAAAACCCACCTTCAAATTAAATAAATATTGGTATCAGTTATGAGGCAGGACTTGGAGGAGATCCACTTTGGTAAATAACTGCTAAGTCTGCTTTTAGTTATTAAGCACAGATTCCTTGTGCTATTTAGTATGTAAATGAGAAGAGAAATTTACCAAATAGCTATAACTTAGCAGGAAATCCGTTTAGTTTATGGAGGTCTTGCACCAAACGCTACTTTAACAGCTCGAGTTTTTATGCAACAAAAGTAAGTAATAGGAATATTTCATATACACCATAGGCATTTTTAGTAGTTTACACATCCTATCTCATACCAAATACTTATTTAGGCTACAATCTTCCTTTTATCAGCTCGGTTCCACTTTTAGAACTTGAATCTCCAAAGAATTCGCCTCTTTATTTATCTAATGTTTGGGATCCTTCAACAAGAACTGAAATGGTAAATAAATAATAAGGAGAAAGAAATGGAAATGGAAATAAAAAGGTATTTATTATGATCCAAGTGAATCTGCAAATAAGCTTTAGTATGAAATATCGAAGAAATGATGTGATAAGAACGGAATAAAAACAATGAATAGCATTACTATCTTCCTTTACTCAATACTACTATTAAAGATAGAAAAACTATAGGTAAGTAAGTAGCTTGAAATTTTATGGAAAAAGAAATTAGAGTTGTTGTTGTCTTTGGAGAAGCTACTTCTTTGCCTATTGTTGGCTAGGAATCTTCAACTTTTAGTTTTCTTTAAAAGCTCATATTTATGATCCTTATATTTAATTTTCATTTTAAGTATATTAAGTAAGTTTTTATATTCTATCTTCTAAAGAATTAATAACTTATTAGATTTCGCATTTTATTTGATTATTATCATTTAGCAAATTTTATTAAATAAACTTGTATTCTCCACATGTTTAAGATTACTATTTTATCAAGCTTTTTAAAGCTAGCCAAACTTTTTTTTATAGTCTTTACAATTTTAGATTTCATCAAAGAGTTCGCTTTAATCCTTTTCCTTTTGCTCTATTAATTCTAGAATTTCTTTATTTGTTTGTAAATTTATAGAGTTTCGAAAAGATATTTTGAAGTATATCTAGCATTGGTTTGATTTTTTGTTCTTTATATTCATTAAATGTTCATTCCTGGCACTGGGTATGATTGGAAGGTAAGACAAGAGGGAATATTAGAATAATAAATCAAATTCCTTTTGCAAGAAGTGTATTTTTACACTTCTGATATTTTCATAATAATTTTTAATGTAAAAAGTGCTTAAATATCTTAATTAAATGAATGATAAATTTCAATAAACTAAAGAAGATAAGTATACTTAAAATAGAAACTCTTAATTAGATCTATCTAATTACATCATACTACAAGTAAATAGAAATTATGATTTTATTAAAATAGTTAATTTTTGTAATTTTTGAGGATTTTCACCTCTTCATGCCGGTCCTAGATTGCTCCGGGATTAAAAAGTTTATAAGTCTCTACTCCTCTCCCACCCACTTGTTCTTGTTGTCTCTAACTATGTCTTTCATTCAGCAAAGGTTTTCTTACTTAAAATATTCCAAGCTAGTTCATAAATAGTCCTCTCTCTAATTTTTCTTTGTTATAATTGTCTATTTTTCTTTTGCTACATTTCCTATTTCCTTTATTTTTTCCAATACTGATCTTAAAATTTAGGATTTAAATCACATCTTCTTCATAGATGTTTCTGCTGAATTAAAATAGTATCACTTTTTAACTACTTTGATTGGCTTAGCCTTCTTCTTCTTGTCAATTACCTCTATCAGCATTGGATCAACTCTTTGCTCATTAGTTTTTATTTGCTGTTGCAGTTTCTCTTCTATTTTTCCAAGCTTGTAGCCCAGCTCCGTCTGTTTTCTTTTGCTTATTTTATGGTTGGCAATTCTGACTCTGAGATACGTTCCAAAATGCACTTAATTCCCTTTCTTAGGACATATGTCTTAACTCGATTTCCTCTTGTTGAGTCAGATTCTCCATTAGCTGGTCGTTGTCCTTCTTTAGTCTCTTGACTTCTTTCTGGAGGTTTAGTACAACTTGGATGAGCTCTTCCATGCTCCTCTGGCCAGAAGGATTAAATTCCGACACCTCTTTGGTGTAAAGCAGACTTTGCCTGCTTTCTGGGCTTCTCTAGTGAAGTCGGTGTTTCAGTATGCTTGCTTTTCTGAGCCTTCTTCTGTTCCTCTTGTTAAATTCCAGGTTGTTAATATTAAGAAAAAGGTTTACGTTGTGAAGAAGACGACTGTCAAGAAGTGATTTCCTGCTTCCTCCCTTCCTTTTTGGCTTAGGAAGAGGTGGTATAGAAGCCTTTCTAGAAACCATAAGAAATTATTATCGAAGGAAAATGATGTTCCACTTAATTTTAAAAAAGTACATATATAATAAATAAATAATTATATAAGAAATGCTATTTTTTCTATTTTTAGAGTAAAATAACAGGGTATTTGTATGAACTATTTAAAATATAAAAGTAGTTTAATTAACTAATTATTTTATAATTAGTTTCTTAATTAATTATAGAGCAAGATCATATGAATCATCTTTTAATTCAGTAGATTTATTACGCTACTCTTATACCTGCATAAGGATAATTTTAGATCATTTTAATTTTAAAGTTCCAAATGCAATTTAACCTTTATTAATTTTTAAGTTTCCATTTAGTTGGAAGGACAAAAAATATATAAACATTTATAAAAAATGATACAATAATTCTCCTTTTTATCTTGTCTAATGCTCAGATTAAGATTATCATCATAGCAAATTGAAAATAAAATAAATGGATGATATTTATCTACTTGTCTCAAATTTTCCTTGTTTATCTTTTAATTATTTAAATAAAACTTGCAATAAATATTTATTTATATAGAAGCATCTTATTTTTTTAATTTTATCATATATATCAATTTAGGAAAATATTAGACTGAGATAATTAAGCATCTTAAATTAAAACAATAATAAAGCTAGAAAAGTAAAATATTAAAGTTCTCTATCTTTAAGCTGTTTTTCATTAATGAATAGCTTTAAATTATATTTTATATTAACTTAAGAAAGAAAACAATCTAAAAAACTATTAAATTTATCGTTTTTATTCCTGCTTACATCCTTTAAAAAATTTTATTTTAATACAAAATAGATATAACTTTGGATAGAAATTGCTTTAGTCTTATAATTAACTAAACAAAAATATTATCATTTTCAGACTCTATTTTTGGTGTTATTATCCTAAGATAAAATAATAATAATTATAATTTTAACTATTTTATGCTTTTAATTAAGTTCATTATTTAAGTTTTTTATATATATCTTTATAACTATTTTCTTAAGCATTTTCTAGTTTATTTTTAGAATACAAAAATAGTTATAAGGGTAATCTTTTATTATTTGCATTTTCATCTAGGATAAAGAATTAAATTTGGATTTAAATTTATGAAAATAAAATATTCTAATAGTAAAAAGGATATAGTTATACATTTCATTTAGTAATATTTAAAGGATATAAATATATAAAAAGAAACAATTTCATAAGTATTTGAGTAAATAGCTGCTCTCTGTTATTATTAGAAAAGTCATTTTGAATTAAGAAATTTAGGAAGAACTAAGCTATTATATTAGAAAATAAATGAAAAATATAGGAATTCAAGATAAACATATGAATATTAATATTTCTACTTGTGTTAAAGTCTTAAATGAATTTATTTAATTTTAAATAAAATGAAAAAAATCATAAAAAAGAAAGTTTGATATGATAAAAAAGTAGAAATTTAAAATATTTTAATTAAAAGCTTTACAAATATAGATTTGAAAATAAACCCATTAATAATTAAATTTGTATGAAAGATATAAATTATAAAGGAAATTAAGCAATAATAAAAATTAGAGATAAATCTTGCTAAATAATTTATTATATAACAAATAAATCTAGAAGAAAAGGAATAACCAGGGGTAATTATATAAATTTTGAAATAAAGCAAGGTATTTTATATAAAACTTATTTTCTTAAAATTTTAATTGGCACTTGAAGTATCTTATATAAAAAAATCTAAGTGATTTTAGATTAAAAGCTATTTTTTTTGTTTGATTTACTTTTTTTCTTTTATTTATTTTATTTAATAAAACGAAATGAGATTCATAATATTTTTTAAGTCAAAGAAAATTATTTTTTTTAAGATGATCAAGATTTTAGTAATCATAATATAAAAAATTTTTGCATTTGCGCTTGAAAAACTTTTAATAAAAAATTAATTATTAGACTTACACTTATAAGAATTTTTTATCTTCATATATTATATTTTTATTTTACTTTAAATTAATATTTTCTTAGCTATGTTTAAAGCTATTTTTATTGCAATTTTATTAATTTATACTATTAATTTCATTTATAAACATTTAACTTGATTTAGCAATATTCTATTAATCATTCTAAAATATTTTTCTTGCTTCAAATTTAATCTTTTCACTTCAATTTTTTTTTTAAATTACTATGTAATTAATTACATGCTTAAGATAAAAAATTATTTAAGGAGATTTTAATATTTTTTTCTTCTATAATTTTAAAATTAAGTTTTAGATTGTTAATTTTCACTCTTATTAAATTTTTTTACGTTTAAGTATTTCTTTCCTAATATTACATAAAAAATACTCTTTAAGTTCTTTAATATTTAGTTGCATTAACCTACATCTAAATCTTTTTTTAGCTTAAATAGATTATAACAATTCTATTTCCCTTTTTTTTCTAAGATTATTTTTATTTTATATTCAAGCTTTAAATTCAAATCACTATAAATTTAATTTATTTGAAAATTCTCTTCTCTTTCTATCTCATCTCTTCACATTTGATTTATTGACCTTCATCTTCTTGACTCATTTCATTATATAAGCAAACAAAATATACAATTATTTTGTATTTCATGTATGGTAATAATTATACTTAGATGTTCTAATAATGTACCTAATTATTAAGTTATAATTACTTAACAGCAATTTAAGTTTATCATCTTTTATCAATCTAAACTTAGCTTATTTAAATACTTCTTTATCAACTTTTATCTTTTAGAATTATCCTTTAATCCTTTATTAAGTTCCTTATTTTTTATAAAATTTATGATTTTAATCTTAATTTTTTATGAGAGAAATGAATCTAAGAAAATAATAAAGGCAATAAATTTTTCTTTTAGATTAAAAAAATTAGCAAATAAAAACTTCCATAAATTATAACTGCTTGTTAAAAAGCTAAAGCAAACAAACTAGTCTTCATAAATAAGCACCTAATTTATTTAATTAACTATTAATATTACTAAAGATTTAATATGAGCAGTGCCTAATCTTAAAGTTAAAGAAAGGAAAATAAGTTTTAAAATGGTATATAATTAATATTTTTATTATATTTTTTAAAACCGCCATAGTTGTTCGAAGGTGAACAACAAGGTCATCTTCATCAGAGGTTGGGGAAGTTAAGTACCCATAATCGACTTTATGTCTTCCTCTGCTTTGGTTTGGTCTCGAGACATAAGATTCTTAGACCTTCGACACTGGCTTGGCTTCGTCTATTTTTAATTCTGGAACAAAAAAGAAATAATATTGCGAGCTTCATCAGAGGTGGGGAATTTAAGTACCCATAATTGACACATGTCGTCCTCTGCTTTGGTGATGCAATGAGACACAATCCTGCCATGTCCTTGGACCTCCAGCAAGTATTAAAGATTACGAGTATTCTAAAATTATATCAGTATTGAACATTTTTATCAGTACTGAATAATTATACCAGTATTGAACAAGGTTTATCAGTATCTGATAATTTTATCAGTAACAAACATTCTTGTCAGTATGAAACATTTTTTTAAAGAGCTGCGCACCAACGAGAGTGCTACGCGCTCTATAATCAAATTTATTTATTTATTAATTATGAAATGAGCAAGAAAGCATTTTTATATAAATTGTGTAAGCATTATTTTCAAATTTATAATTGAAAGTTGAGATATATAAGTAAAAAATATCTATTTTTTCCTAAAAAATTATTAATAATTAGCTTTTTCTAATTTATCAAATATAAGCAACATTAAAAAAATTACTTTTTAGTATCAATCTTACAAACAATAAAAAATAGTTTAATTGTGATTTAGAAAGCAATAAAATCTTATAGTTACACTATGAATATTTAATTAGAGGTATAATTTAAGTAAGCTAATAAATGATAATAGCATAATAAATAAATTTATTCTATTTAAGAATCAATATTTATAAAAATAACTTTAAGCATAATTATAGAAATTATTTAGTAATAATATAAGAAAATAAAACTTAACTAGATGTAAACTTTTTAGTTCATCAGCATGACTGTAAGTTAATAATAAAATCCTCTACTAGTTTCAAATTTATAAACTTAAAGCTTTATCTAATTAATTTTTCAATATAATTTTATTCAAAACTATTAAGAGTCAGAATATCTTATAATTAATCTAAAGAAAAATTACAAAATCGACAAAGAAAAGATAACTAAAGGCTTAAATATAAAAAGGTATAAGTGAATTGTTTACTCTCTAATTAAGTTTAAATTAAGAAGCCTAATTAATTATAAAATAATAATATAAAATCTTAATAATAGAAAATAGATATCTTTAACCATTTTCTATCTAACTTTAGTTTAAAACTTATTTAAAAAAGTTATGAATTTAACATAAGAATACTAAGAAAATAATAAGGAATTTTAAAAAATAGTCAAAATGTTAGTGCAAATAAAAGTTTAGTGAATACTGATGAAAATAATTATCGTATATTTATCGTGAGTTAAAAATAGTTAGTTAGATATTAAATTTATTTTAAATAGTAATAATTAATAATTTAGCATTTAAAGCCTTTCTTGTTAAAGCTAAGTCTATTATTGCTTTAATAATTTTTAATCTTCTTTTGCTAAATGATACAGTTGTTTAAATAATAGACTAAGACTTGGTATTTTCTAAGATAATCATATATTAAATAAGCATAGAAATTTTAACAATATAAAGCCAATAGAAAGTCTTATCTTAGCTTTTTACAGCAAGCAAAATTAATAGAAACAGAACTAACAGTCTTCATCTTACATTGGAATTCATTGAAGTCCATATATTTATATAGATAAAATCTAAAAAATACCTGGAAAAATTAAATTATATGAATTTTTTAATTAATTTTGTCTTAAATTAGGAAATACTATAAAATAAACAAATCAACTATATATGTTTCTAAAATAAAGAAAGGATATAATAAAGAGATTACCTTTTAAAATTTCTAAATTACGAAATTTTAATAAAGCTTTATCCTAAATAATAGGAGAGTTAGCATAACTATAAATTAACTTTTGGATTCAATCAAGTTTTCTCTATTTCAGTCATCCTAAAACACTAATTTTTATAATATATTTCAATTCACATCGATGAATTGTAATAAATAAGCTTTTTAAATTTTAAAATAGTCTTCAAATAAAAAGTAGGAGTAGAGTAATGAAAAAGTTATTAATAATTTAATTCCTCCTAAATAAAAAAATTAAAAAGAGAAGCTAAATAAAATTTATTCCAATGAAAGCTTTTAGTTTAATAAGTTTTAAATTAATGTATATACGAAATGAAATAGTTTAGTAATATATTTTAGTTCCTAAGATTTATTTATGATAATTATAGCTATTTATTTTCTTTTTATCTCATTATTGTATGAAAACTCTGAGTAAAGGTATTTATAATGCTTAAAATTAAAAAATTATAAAAATAAACTAGAATCAAAGATAAAACTCTTACTATTTATATAGCATCAAAATTAAAAAATTAACGAATAACTATTTTATTATTTAGCTAAGCACAAATTTATATAAATAATCAGTTTACTATTTTGGGATATATCCTCTAAGAAATGAATTAGAGATATACATCTTTAAACAAAAATGATTTCAAAGTTTTTAAAAAGCTTATATAAATAGTTAATTCTTAATCACTTTTACCTTGATCTTTTATTTCAATTTATCTTAAATTTCTTTAAAAGTTCCACTAGAATTTATAATTACAATTGCGTTCATATTTTATTCATTCTTCATTATATTAAGACCAATAAAATGTAAACATCAAATTTTTATTATTTAATCCTAGATTTTACATTCTTTTAAATTTTACTTAGATAAATTAATCAAGCAAATTTAAGAGAAATTACTAGTAAATTAATGAAATTGTATATATAAGAAAACTAAAATATTAAACCTTAAATTAATTATCCTTAGGAAAAAAAGGCTCAGAATTTGAGCGATTTAAGATAATTTAAGTTCTTAAAGTATATCAAGATTGATAGAATCAGTTTTAATTATTTTTATGCTTCGAATAAATTATCACAAAAGCTTTTGCTTACAATTTTATTCGAATTATATTTTCTTTCAAACCACAATTTCAATACATAAATAAAAAGAGTGATTATTTAAGTTATAAACTTTAAGCATGTAGAAAAAATTAAAATGTCTATATTAATGAACTCTAAAGTTAGTTAGGCTTTAACTTTTGATAAAACTGAATAAAAAACTTGAATTATAAAATAAACTTTTTAATAGCCTTATTTCCTTTTATAAAATAATATCAATATAACTTTTTAATTTGCTAGATTCTAAAATCCTTTTTAATTAACTAGGCTTGTTTATTTATTCGCAAATCATTTAAACTTGGTTGTATTAATTTATTTAATAACTACAATGATGTATTTACTTGAGCATTGGCTTTGCTAATCCTAAGATTATTATTCATTGCTTTTATAAACATTTTAAATAACTTTAAGAATCTAAGCACTATTTTATTTCTCTTTTCTAAATTTCTTTTTATTTGCCTTATTTAACAAAAATTTATGCAGATAAAAAGAAAAATCAGGTAAAATTTTAGTAAACTAGCTTAAGCAAGAAAGCTTCCGAAATAGAATAATTTTAGGTAGGATGATAGACAAACTGTATAGCTACTAAAAGTATAAATAAAGCTTAATATTAAATTAGGTTAGTCTAAAATATTATTTTAAAAGCTTATAATTTCAATCTATTTATTAAGAGATATAAAAGCTTAATTATATTTTCAGAAATGGAAGTTGAAACTTAAGTGTTGCGAAATTAATCTGTAGGAATTGTTGACTATAGCTTGATCTACAAACATATGCATGATAAAAATAGTGATAACAAAAAACTTCCAGTGCTTTTGGAGGAAATAAATAAGAAAGAAGAAGGAAATATTTATTTTGTCTTTAAAAGATAAAAAGCAATACCAATGACTGAGCTATAGGCTTTATTCCCAAATATATAAATCGACAAAATAAAAAATTCAGCAAGAATTTATAAAAGTGAAAATAACAAAATAATTGAATATGCCTGAAACATGAAAGAGGCTAGCAAATTTATCTAGAGTAGTTTTATAGAAAAGGATATTGACTAAACTAAGATAAAGTTTATCTTTGGAGTGGATATCTAAAGCGAAAACAAACTTGAGTAAGATATGAAAGAACTTGCGAA